>SJYA01012914.1:0-15878 GCA_006410615.1 Neotragus moschatus
AACAAAAATACAATATAAAGATTGAAAGTCAAAAAATTATCACTTAGTAAAAATAATAAAATTGACAAACCTCAGACAAAATTAATCAAGTAAACAAACATCACTAGGAATGAAAAAGAGTACATACGCTATTTTAAAATATATATAGATAATAAAATGAACTTTATATCAATAAATTAAAATTTTAGTTGAGGTGGATAGATTCCTGGAAAAAAAAATGGAACTTACCAAAACTGAGTCAAAAAGAAATAGAAAAATTAAAAGAAATTAAGTTAGCTTCTCATGAAAAACACACTAGTTCAGATGGTTTTACTTATAAGTTCTAGCAAACATTCAAGGAACAATCTCATGCAAACTATTCCCGTATACAGGGGGGAAAAATCTATTTAAAAAGATTTATACACACCTGCTTCATCAAATGAAGGTTTTCCATTTTCTGAGTTTGTGATCCCTGTCCTTCTTTCTGAACACTTGTGGAATACAACTTTATTTGATTCAGTGTACAGCATGGAACACTGTTTGAAAAGCTTCCAAATGTCAGTAAAATCTGCCATTCTAAAAGAAAAAAAATTAAATATCAAATAAATTAGTAATTAGGATTTTCATATCCAATAAAGCCTACCTATGATTAGAAAGAGAAGAAAATAACAGTAAAATTTGCACTCTGTTAAATACCCAAATGCACAACGTTAAGTCACCCTTTCCATACAGGTATTTCATCGGCCCTTAGGTATGCAGCATCTGTATTCTATAAAGGAAATATAAAGATAATATTTCTTATTTTCTCATTTGCAAATTTATATAGAAAGTTTTTTAATTACATAAAGTCAAATAGAACATTTATATTATTTAGCTATTCTGAAGGTCTCTGGCATATAAAAGGTACTCTTTATTTTGTATGTTGGTTGCATGCTAAAAGAAAATGGCATAATATACCTTTCAGAATAAGAACTCTGAAAGGAAAAAGGTCATGAGGGCTTTCTATTCAAAATTACATTGCATCTTCCTTCTGCTAACTGAAACTCAGTCCTCTTCCATTTCACAATCAATACCTGAATTATATGAATTAGTCATTCATACTGTCATNTCTCTGGCATATAAAAGGTACTCTTTATTTTGTATGTTGGTTGCCTGCTAAAAGACAATGGCATAATATAACTTTCAGAATAAGAACTCTGAAAGGAGAAAGGTCACGAGGGCTTTCTACTCAAAATTACATTGCCTCTTCCTTCTGCTACCTGAAACTTGGTCCTCTTCCACTTCACAATCAATACGTGAATTATATGAATTAGTCATTCATACTGTCACTGATTTTTAAAAATCATTAAATAAATCAATATTTATTTCCGAGAATCTAAAAGATGATGCTGTGAAAGTGCTGCACTCATTATGTCAGCAGATTTGGAAAACTCAGGTTGAATTTAGGAATCTCAACAGAGATTCCTCGGTATTTGGGAATTCTAACTGAGAGAAGAATAGAAGTCTAATTACAAAGCACTTTAGCTGCTGCATCTGGGTTGATTGTGGGCTTTGGAGGGCTGAAACAGAAAAATGTAGTCCACATTTGCATCAGAGTGATAGAAAAGTATATCTGTCTCTACTCTTGTGTGCCCCTGCCTCCCTGTTACTTTTGATGCTGAGGACTGAAACTTGAAAATCTTGTTTAGGTGCAATTTATACATTTTCTAAAATGTAGGTAAAATAGTGAAATTATATCATTAGAAACAGTGAAGTTAAGCATTTAAAAGTTAAAACTTTTATAACTGCTTAATAATAATCTTCCCAAGATATTAATTCATGTATTTGCATGTATAGATTGCCTTCTGAAATCAAATAAAATAAATATATTTTTAATGGCTCAGAGAATTCATCAGGGACATCAGTTACTGTGAATACCGAAGGTAATCTGAAAAGCATGAGGGACATAGGCAACCTCAAATATTCACTCCAATTTCAGGCTTAGAACTTGTTTTCTTGAAAAACTTCCTGATGCCTACTTAAATCTTTCACTTGGCAAATATTTGTTGAAGGCCCAGTATGGTTTTTTTGTTTTTGTTTTTGGTTTTTGATCATTTGCCACTTATTAAAGGTTGAGTAAAGCAAATATATTAATGGATTTTCTTGCATATTAAATACGTCACTAAAGGTTAAAGCAAACTCTCCCTGGAAAACCACCTTCCAGGAAAGCATCTTCTTCACCACCACCACTTGTGTTCTGAATTGTCAGCCCTGTTCAAAGTATCTTGTGGGATTATTACCAAACAAAAACAATATATCACTAATATTTTTTTAACCGACTGATGAAATACCTCTATAGACACTGTGCTAAGATGTTTAAAGAGGGATTACCTCAGTCTAAAAGTCTTGCCTCAGAAGATGACAATATATTTGTGACTTGATCCTCTATCTTGTTCAAAGTTCTCAATTTTAAAAACATTATAGAAAAATTTAAATATATACGAAGTTAGATAAAACAGTACAATAAAAACACATGTACTTATTACCTAGCTTCAACAATTATCAACTCACCAATATCTCATCAACATATTAATTTGATCCAAATCTCATACATAAAATAATTTCATTCATAAAACTTTCAGTATTCATTCTAAAAGATAAAAACTTTTTAAAACATAGGTATATCAACATTGCAACTACAAAAAATAGCTTAATATGAAAATATCCTCGATTTCCAAAAATCTCAATTTTCTCAACTTCCAGTGTTTTAATTTTTATATATCTGTAAACAGATCCTATTTCAGTCCACATATCATAACTGAGTACAACTGTGTGGTAGTGTGAGCATTCTTTGGCATTGCCTTTCTTTGGGATTAGAATGAAAACAGACACTTTCCAGTCCTGTGGCCACTGCTGATTTTCCAAATCTGCTGACATATTGAGTGCAACACTTTCACAGCATCATCTTTTAGGATTTGAAATAGCTCAACTGGAATTCCGTCACCTCCACTTGCTTTGTTGGGAGTGATCTTCCTAAGGCCCACTTGACTTCAAATTCTAGGATGTCTGGCTCTAGGTGAGTGATCACACCATCGCGATTATCAGGGTCGTGAAGATCTTTTTTTGTACAGTTCTTCTGTATCTTCTTGCCACCTCTTCTTAATATCTTCTGCTTCTCTTAGGTCCATACCATTTCTGTCCTTTGTTAAGCCCATCTTTCCATGAAGTGTTCCCTTGGTATCTCTAATTTTCTTGAAGAGATCTCTAATCTTTCCCATTCTATTGTTTTCCTCTATTTCTTTGCATTGATCACTGAGGAAGGCTTTCTTATCTCTCCTTGCTATTCTTTGGAATTCTGCATTCAAATGGGTCTATCTTCCCTTTTCTCCTTTGCTTCTCTTCTTTTCACAGCTCTTTGTAAGACCTCAGACAACCATTTTACCTTTTTGCATTTCTTTTTTGGGGGATGGTCTTGATCCCTGTCTCCTGTACAATGTCACAAACCCCGATCTGTCCATAGTTCATCAGGCACTCTATCAGATCTAGTCCCTTAAATCTTTTTCTCACTTCCACTGTTTAATTGTAAGGGATTTGATTTAGGNCCTTTGCTTCTCTTCTTTTCACAGCTCTTTGTAAGACCTCAGACAACCATTTTACCTTTTTGCATTTCTTTTTTGGGGGATGGTCTTGATCCCTGTCTCCTGTACAATGTCACAAACCCCGATCTGTCCATAGTTCATCAGGCACTCTATCAGATCTAGTCCCTTAAATCTTTTTCTCACTTCCACTGTTTAATTGTAAGGGATTTGATTTAGGTCATACCTGAATAGTCTAGTGATTTTCCNAGAATAAAAAACTCCCCTGAAAATCCTACGGATAAAGCAGCTCACACAAGTTTACAGTCTGAATTCATGATGCTAACATGGTCCTAAGCTGATGATTTAATTTAACGTGGTCCCAAGATGTATCCCCAGAAGCTAAGAGAGGCAAATACAAACTCTCTATGCAGGAACACATCTTCAATCAGAGACATCGAGTAGTTCAAAGATATTAAACTACATGGAAAATGAACAATTCTCAGTTTAAAAACAGATCATCATGAATGGAAGCAGGAAATGGAGGAAAAAGGTAATACAGTAAAAACCAAAATATTTCAGATAGCAGAATTTTCAGTCATAGAATATAAAACAGCTATGTTTAATGTCTAATAAAAAAGAAGTTTGAAAACACACAAGAGACCAACCAAGCAAGCTGAAAAATAAAAATACACAATTTCTAGAAATAAAAAATATAATCATTAAAATTAAAAACCCAGCAAGGTACCAACCAGCAGATTAAAGGCAACTACTAAAAGAGAATTCATGCACTATGTAGACCTAAGAAAATAATCCAGGAGTCAGGCCAGAAAAATATAGAAAAACAAAGTATGTCAGAGAGGTTTAGAGACATGGAAAATTATGCAGTATATATTTCAAATTTCAGAGTTCCAAAGGAGAACAGAGAATTGAGAAGTGGTAATAATACACACTTCAAGGGATGCATTCTAAGTCAGTTCATTTGTGTCAGACTGTTTGTAGCCCTATGAAGCGTAGCCTGCCAGGCTCCTCTGTCCATAGCATTCTCCAGGTAAGAATACTGTAGTGGGCTGCCTTGCCCTCCTCCAGGGCATCTTCCTGACAGAGTAATGGAACCCAGGTCCCCTGTGACTCTTGCACTGTAGGCAGATTCTTAACGGCTGAGCCACTGGGGAAGGCCANTCTAAGTCAGTTCATTTGTGTCAGACTGTTTGTAGCCCTATGAAGCGTAGCCTGCCAGGCTCCTCTGTCCATAGCATTCTCCAGGTAAGAATACTGTAGTGGGCTGCCTTGCCCTCCTCCAGGGCATCTTCCTGACAGAGTAATGGAACCCAGGTCCCCTGTGACTCTTGCACTGTAGGCAGATTCTTAACGGCTGAGCCACTGGGGAAGGCCAGGAACAGTGACAGAAACTGCAGAATTCCAGAATTGTAGAAAAATGACAATTCTCAGATCCAGGAAACCCAACANAGAATTCCAGAATGGCAGAAAAATGACAATTCTCAGATCAAGGAAGCCCAACCAATCTCAGGCAAAGTAATACCTTACTCATTTCATAGTAAAACTAAACCTTACACCAAAGAAAAAGACTTTCAAAATAAAGTTAAATTGTAAAAGCAAACAGAAAAGACATGAAAACAAAGGCATGATATCTGACTTCTCTGCAGTAACAGTGTCAGCCGAAAGATGATGGAATAAGCTATGTATTAAATGTACCTTTACCATGAAAGAGTCTCACCTAAAGAAACTCCTATAGGATGTATCGACACATCAGATAGAAAAGATGGTTAAAAAAGATTTTAGATTAAAAATTTAAACAAATAATGGTATAAATTTTAGAGAAGGAAAAGAGAGGAGAACAGATACAAGCTACCAACCAGCAAATAACATGTTAAATTCAGAATGGGGGACCAGAGTGAACATTCCAAACCCTTTGTATGTTTCAGAAGGAAAGAAAACATTCCAATTACCTTTAGACTTAGCACATACATAAAGCATATACCTTCCAAGCAACTGTGTATATGTTTGTGTATATGAGGGAAAGGGAATAATGGAATAAGAAAAATAAGATTTTATTAGGAGGCAAATAAAAGTAATCACACACACACACATACACACACACAGGGAAGCACATGATATAATGGCAGAAATATGTCCAAATATATCAACGACTGTAGCAAATGTAATCATACTAAACTTTCCATTAAAAGACAAAGATTATCAAACTAGGACAAAAAAGCTTAAAGTCAAAGGACAGGAAAACTAGGAGATTGGAATCGACATATATATATATATATTACTATTGGAGAAGGCAATGGCAACCCACTCCAGTATTCTTGCATATAGTATTACATATAATACTATATTAGATAACTAATGAGGATCTAAAACATTTTAAAAATTAAAGATTAATGAGCAAAACAGCTAATTGGTCATTAAAAAATGATTAACAGGGGACTTCCCTGGTGGTCAGCAGCTAAGACTCCAAGCTCCAATGCAGGGGCCCAGGTTTGATCCCAGATCAAAGAACTAGATCCACATGCTACAGCTAAGAGTCTGCATGCAACAACTAAAGACACACGCTGCAACCAGCAATCTTGCATGCCACAACCAAGACCCAGCCCAGCCAAAGAAATATTCTTTTTTAAAAATGAATAACAGAATAAATACAAAGGAAGCAGAAAGGAGAATATAATTAGGTAAAAGTAGAAATTAATGAAATAGGAAAAAAAATACAATATAAAGACTGAAAGTCAAAAAATTATCACTTAGTAAAAATAAAAAAATTGACAAACTCAGGCAAAATTAATCAAGTAAACAAACACCACTAGGAATGAAAAAGAGTACATATGCTATTTAAAAATNCACTAGTTAGATATCATTTCCCTATGGGAGCCTTCCCAGCCACTCGACCCAGGTGTCCCTCCAGCACACGGTACTTCTTCCACCAGAGTACTTCCTATAGTTGTTTTACTTAATTTTCTGTTTCAGTTATAAAAAATAAAAACTTATTCTCATGTGCTGCCATATAAAAAGTGCTCAATAAATAATTCTTCAATAAATTAATGAATAAATAAAGATCTCTTTTTAATGCTGCGCAGTGGACTAGATATCCTGAAAAAGTATCTTTTCAAATGCATTGCTAAGCTACTAAAATGATCTGAAGGGGACAAAAATGAAGGGAAAGCAGGATCTCTGTAGAATAAGAAAGCACACCACAGTCAGTTTTTCCCCTGATGATTTCTGTTCAAGCTTACACTCTTTGAGATTCTATTTCTACAGTTATGCCAAGTGTCTAGCTTTGTTTCTGGGTATCTCCTGTTAGAGTCTCCATCTCTAGAAAAACTCTCTAGAATTCTGGTAACAGGAGATAGGCAGAAATAAAGGTAGACAAGCCATAAATGTGACCTAAAAAACATACATGGGGCTTCCCTGATGGCTCAGTGGTAAAGAATCTGCCTGCCAATGTAGGAGATTCCTAGGGTTTGATCCCTGGGTTGGGAAGATCTGCTGGAGAAGGAAAAGGCAACCCACTCCAGTATTCTTGCCTGGAAAATCCCATGAACAGAGGAGGCTGACAGGCGACATTCCATGGGGTTGCAAAGTCGGACACAACTGAGCGATTACACAACAACAAGAAAAAACACAGAAGAGGAATCAGCAAGGAAGTAAGCCTGCCCCGACTTTTGTGTTAAGTATCGGAGAAGGCAACGGCACCCCACTCCAGTACTCCTGCCTGGAAAATACCATGGACGGAGGAGCCTGGTGGGCTGCAGTCCATGGGGTCGCTGAGAGTCGGACATGACTGGGTGACTTCACTTTCACTTCATGCATTGGAAAAGGAAATGGCAACCCACTCCAGTGTTCTTGCCTGGAGTATCCCAGGGACGGGGAGCCTTGTGGGCTGCCATCGTCAGGGTCGTACAGAGTTGGACATGACTGAAGCCACTTAGCAGCAGCAGTAGCAGTAGCAGCAGTGGAGAATAAAATATTCCCCTGAAAATCCTAGGGATAAGGCAGCTCACACAAGTTTACAGTCTGAATTCATACTGCTAACGTGGTCCTAAGCTGATGATTTAATTTAACGTGGTCCCAAGTTGTATCCCCAGCATCTAAGAGAGGCAAATGCAAACTCTCTATGCAGGAACACATCCTCAATCAGAGACATCGAATAGTTCAAAGATATTAAACTACATGGAAAATGAATAATTCTTAGTTTAAAAACAGATCATCATGAATGAAAGCAGGAAATGGAGGAAAAAGGTAATACAGTAAAAACCAAAATATTTCAGATAGCAGAATTTTCAGTCATAGAATATGAAACAGCTATCTTTAATAAAAGACAAGTCTGAAAACACGCAAGAGACCAACCAAGCAAGCTAAAAAATAAAAATGCACAATTTCTAGAAATAAAAAATATAATCATTAAAATTAAAAACCCAAAAAGGTATCAACCAACAGATTAGAGTCAACTACTAAAAGAGAATTCACACACTATGTAGACCTAAGAAAATAATCCAGGAGTCAGGCCAGGAAAATATAGAAATACAAAGTATGTCAGAGAGGTTTAGAGACATGGAAAATTATGCAGTAAATATTTCAGATTTCTTAATAGAGTTGCAAAGGAGAACAGAGAATTGAGAAGTGGTAACAATACACACTTCAAGGGATGCATGCTAAGTCAGTTCATTTGTGTCAGACTGTTTGCAACCCTATGTATCATAGCCCGCCAGGCTTCTCTGTCCATAGCATTCTCCAGGCAAGAATACTGGAGCGGGCTGCCTTGCCCTCCTCCAGGGAATCTTCCTGACATAGAAATGGAACCCAGGTCTCCTGTGGCTCTTGCACTGTAGGCAAATTCTTAACCGCTGAGCCGCTGGGGAAGGCCAGGGACAGTGACAGAAACTGCAGAATTCCAGAATTGTAGAAAAATGACAATTCTCAGATCCAGGAAGCCCAACCAATCTCAGGCAAGGTAATACCTTACTCATTTCATAGTAAAACTAAACTTTACACCAAAGGAAAAGACTTTCAAAATAAAGTTACATTTTAAAAGCAAACAGAAAAGACATGAAAACAAAGGCATGATATCTGACTTTGCAGTAACAGTGTCAGCCGAAAGACAATGGAATACGCTACGTATTAAATGTGCCTTTACCATGAAAGAGTTTCAACTAAAGAAATTTCTATAGGATGTATTGACACATCACATAGAAAAGCAGAGACATAAGAAAAGATGGTTAAAAAAGATTTTAGATTAAAAATTTAAACAAATAATGGTATAAATTTTAGAGAAGGAAAAGAGAACAGATACAAGCTACCAGCCAGAAAATAACACGTAAGTTCAGAATGGGTGACGAGAGTGAACATTCCAAACCCTTTGTATGTTTCGGAAGGAAAGTAAACTTTCCAATTACCCTTAGACTTAGCACATACATAAAGCATTTACCTTCCAAGCAAGTGTGTATATATTTGTGTATATGAGGGAAAGGGAATAATGGAATAAGAAAACTAAGATTTTATTAGGAGGCAAATAAAAGTAACTAAACACACACACACACAGGGAAGCACATGATATAATGGCAGAAATATGTCCAAATATATCAACGACTGTAGCAAATGTAATTATACTAAACTTTCCATTAAAAGACAAAGATTATCAAACTAGGACAAAAGAGCTTAAGGTCAAAGGACAGGAAAACTGGGAGACTGGAATTGACATATATATATTACTATATACTATTACATATAATACTATATTAGATAACTAATGAGGATACAAAAGAATTTAAAAACTAAAGATTAATGAGCAAAACAGCTAACTGGTCATTAAAAAATGATTAACAGGGGACTTCCCTGGTGGTCAGCGGCTAAGACTCCAAGCTCCAATGCAGGGGCCCAGGTTTGATCCCAGGTCAAAGAACTAGATCNGACTGGAATTGACATATATATATTACTATATAGTATTACATATAATACTATATTAGATAACTAATGAGGATCTAAAACAATTTAAAAATTAAAAAGATTAATGAGCAAAACAGTTAACTGGTCATTAAAAAATAATTAACAGGGACTTCCCTGGTGGTCAGCGGCTAAGACTCCAAGCTCCAATGCAGGGGCCCAGATTTGATCCCAGGTCAAAGAACTAGATCCACATGCTACAAGTAAGGGTCTGCATGCAACAACTAAAGACACACGCTGCAACAAGCAATCTCGCATGTCACAGCCAAGACCCAACCCAACCAAAGAAATATTCTTTTTAAAAAATGAATAACAAATACAAAGGAAGCAGGAAGGAGAATATAATTTGATAAGAGTAGAAATTAATGAAATAGGAAACAAAAATACAATATAAAGATTGAAAGTCAAAAATTATCACTTAGTAAAAATAATAAAATTGACAAAGCTCAGGCAAAATTAATAAAGTAAACAAACACCACTAGGAATGAAAAAGAGTACATATGCTATTTAAAAATGTACATAGAAAATAAAATGAACTTTATATCAATAAATTAAAATTTTAGTTGAGGTGGATAAATTCCTGGGAAAAAAATGGAACTTACCAAAATTGAGTCAAAAAGAAATAGAAAAATTAAAAGAAATTAAGTTAGCTCCTAATGAAAAACACACTAGTTCAGATGGTTTTACTTATAAGTTCTATCAAACATTCAAGGAACAATCTCATGCAAACTATTCCCGTATACAGGGGAAAAAAAACTATTTTAAAAGATTTATACATGTCTTCTTCATCAAATGAAGGTTTTCCATTTTCTGAGTTTGTGATCCCTGTCCTCCCTTCTGAAAACTTGTGGAATACAACTTTACTTGATTCAGTGTACAGCACTGAACACTGTTTGTAAAGCTTCCATATGTCACTAAACTCTGCCATTCTAGAGGAAAAAAATTTAAATGTCAAACAAACTAGTAATAAGGATTTTCATATACAATAAAGCCTATCTATGATTAGAAAGAGAACAAAATAACAGTAAAATTTGCACTCTGTTAAATACCCAAATGCACAACATTAAGTCACCCTTTCCATACAGGTATTTCATCGGCCCTTAGGTATACAGCATCTGTATTCTATAAAGGAAATATAAAGATAATATTCCTTATTTTCTCATTTGCAAATCTATATAGAAATTTTTGTAATTACATAAAGTCAAATAGAACATTTATATTATTTAGCTACTCTGAAGGTCTCTGGCATATAAAAGGTACTCTTTATTTTGTATGTTGGTTGCATGCTAAAAGAAAATGGCATAATATATCTTTAGGAATAAGAACTCTGAAAGGAAAAAGGTCATGAAGGCTTTCTATTCAAAATTACATTGCATCTTCCTTCTCCTAGCTGAAACTCGGTCCTCTTCCATTTCACAATCAATACATGAATTATATGAATTATTCATACTGTCATTGATTTTTTTAAATCAGATAAATAAATCAACATTTATTTCTGAGAATCTAAAAGATNAGGATTTTCATATCCAATAAAGCCTACCTATGATTAGAAAGATAAACAAAAAAACAGTAAAATTTGCACTCTGTTAAATACCCAAATGCACAACGTTAAGCCACCCTTTCCATACAGGTATTTCATCGGCCCTTAGATATACAGCATCTGTATTCTGTAAAGGAAATATAAAGATAATATTCCTTATTTTTTCCTTTGCAAATTTATATAGAATTTTTTTTAATTACATAAAGTCAAATAGAACATTTATATTATTTAGCTATTTTGAAGGTCTCTGGCATATAACCTTATTTTGTATGTTGGTTGCATGCTAAAAGAAAATGGCATAATATACCTTTCAGAATAATAACTCTGAAAGGAGAAAGGTCATGAGGACTTTCTACTCAAAATTACATTGCATCTTCCTTCTGCTAGCTGAAACTCGGTCCTCTTCCATTTCACAATCAATACGTGAATTATATGAATTAGTCATTCATACTGTCACTGATTTTTTAAAATCAGATAAATAAATCAACATTTATTTCCAAGAATCTAAAACATGATTCTGTGAGAGTGCTGCACTCATTATGTCCGCTGATTTGGAAAACTCAGGTTGAATTTAGGAATCTCAACCGAGATTCCTCAGTATATGGGAATTCTAACTGAGAGAAGAATAGAAGTCTAATTACAAAGCACTTTAGGTGCTGCATCTGGGTTGATTGTGGGCTTTGGAGAATAGAAGTCTAATTACAAAGCACTTTAGCTGCTGCATCTGGGTTGATTGTGGGCTTTGGAGGGGTGAAATAGAAAAATGTAGTCCACATTTGCAGCAAAGTGGTAGAAAAGTATATCTGTCTCTACTCTTGTGTGCCCCTGTCTCCCTGTTACTTTTGATGCTGAGGACTGAAACTTGAAAACCTTGTTTAGGTGCAATTTACACATTTTCTAAAATGTAGGTAAAATAGTGAAATTATATCATTAGAAACAGTGAAGTTAAGCATTTAAGAGTTCAAACTTTTATAACTGCTTAATAATAATCTTCCCAAGGTGTTAATTCATGTATTTGCATGTAGAGATTGCCTTCTGAAATCAAATAAAATAAATATTTTTTAATGGCTCAAATAATTCATCAGGGACATCAATTACTGTGAATACCAAAGGTAATCTGAAAAGCATGAGGGACAAAAGGCAACCTCAAGCATTCACTCCAATTTCAGGCTTAGAACTTGTTTTCTTGAAAAACTTCCTGATGCCAACTTAAATCTTTCACTTGGCAAATATTTGTTGAAGGACCAGTATGGTTTTTTTGTTTTTGTTTTTTGGTCATTTGCCACTTATTAAAGGTTGAGTAAAGCAAATATATTAATGGATCTTCTTGCATATTAAAATAAATACGTCACTAAAGGTTAAAGCAAACTCTCCCTGGAAAACCACCCTCCAGGAAAGCATCTTCTTCACCACCACCACTGGTGTTCTGACTTGTCAGCCCCATTCAAAGTATCTTTTGGGATTATTACCAAACAAAAACAATATATCACTAACATTTTTTTTAACCCACTGANACTAGTTCAGATGGTTTTACTTATAAGTTCTATCAAACATTCAAGGAACAATCTCATGCAAACTATTCCTGTATTCAGGGAAAAAAAAAACTGTTTTAGAAGATTTATACATACCTGCTTCATCAAATGAAGGTTTTCCATTTTCGGAGTTTGTGATCCCTGTCCTTCTTTCTGAACACTTGTGGAATACAACTTTACTTGATTCAGTATACAGCATGGAACACTGTTTGAAAAACTTCCAAATGTCACTAAACTCTGCCATTCTAAAAGAAAAAAAATTAAATATCAAACAAACTGGTAATAAGGATTTTCATACACTTATGGCTGATTTATGTCAATGTATGGCAAAATGAGTACAGTATTGTAAAGCAAAACAAACTAAAAAATAAAAATTAAAAAAAAAAGCCTACCTATGTTTAGAAAGAGAACAAAATAACAGTAAACTTTGCACTATGTTAAATACCCAAATGCACAACATTAAGCCATCCTTTCCATACAGGTATTTCATCGGCCCTTAGGTATACAGCATCTGTATTCTGTAAAGGAAATATAAAGATAATATTCCTTATTTTCTCATTGCAAATTTATATAGAAATTTTTGTAATTACATAAAGTCAAATAGAACATTTATATTATATAGCTATTCTGAAGGTCTCTGGCATATAAAAGGTACACTTTATTTTGTATGTTGGTTGCATGTTAAAAGAAAATGGCATAATATACCTTTCAGAATAATAACTCTGAAAGGAGAAAGGTCATGAGGGCTTTCTACTCAAAATTAAATTGCATCTTCCTTCTGCTAGCTGAAACTCGGTCCTCTTCCATTTCACAATCAATACGTGAATTATATGAATTAGTCATTCATACTGTCACTGATTTTTTAAAATCAGATAAATAAATCAACATTTCCAAGAATCTAAAAGATGATGCTGTGAAAGTGCTGCACTCAATATGTCAGCAGATTTAGAAAACTCAGGTTACATTTAAGAATCTCAACCAAGATTCCTCGGTATATGGGAATTCTAACTGAGAGAAGAATAGAAGTCTAATTACAAAGCACTTTAGCTGCTGCATCTGGGTTGACTGTGGGCTTTGGAGGGCTGAAATAGAAACATGTAGTCCACATTTGCATCAAAGTGGTAGAAAAGCATATCTGTCTCTACTCTTGTGTGCCCGTCTCCCTGTTACTTTTTATGCTGAGAATGAAACTTGAAAACCTTGTTTAGGTGCAATTTATACATTTTCTAAAATGTAGGTAAAATAGTGAAATTATATCATTAGAAACAGTGAAGTTATGCATTTAAGAGTTCAAACTTTTATAACGGCGTAATAATAATCTTCCCAAGATGTTAATTCATGTATTTGCATGTATAGATTGCCTTCTGAAATCAAAGAAAATAAATATTTTTTTAATGGCTCAGAGAATTCATCAGGGACATCAATTATTGTCAATACCGAAGGTATTCTCTGCTCTAACCACTCACCACTCAGAATTTCCCTTCTGGTCAAACAGGCCTCCATATATCCCCCTTAACCTGTGTTTACTATATCGCCTCTGAACTTGTGCTCCTATTGTCTTCCTACCTAAAATGCTTTTCCTTCTTCTCACTGTCTATTGAAAGTCTTTAATCCTTCCAGAACAAATTAAAATATTTTGTGAAAATTTCGTGGGCTCTTCTCTCTTCTGGCTTAATGATCTCTCCCCTCTTGCGGACTACAGTACTGATACAATAAACATGAACTTCATCACAGGTTGACATGTGAATACCACCACATCCTGCAATACTGTTTCCTTTCTTATTTGTGATGTGTTTCCTCAGCTAGGACAGTACTAGGAGAGGGAGATTTTGTCCTACACAGTTTTAAATTCCTTATGCTTTAGCACTGTTTTAGCATGTGGTCAAGAAAACTTCAGTCTTAATATCTGAAAAGCAAGCACCTCCTCATCAATCCTAGAACTTAGATTCGCAAAACATTGCTCGCTTCTAAATTCTAACATAAAAGTTAAACAAGTCTTAAAAGTTACAAATGGCATATTTCACAACACTATTAATAAATAAAACAGATTTAAACTAATCACAAGCTTACCAACAATATGATTTCTTCGAGAGGAGTATAGAAGAGTAAGGAATCTATAGTATATAAAAGGCTGGAACAAACTTCCTTGACCACTGAAATAAACAAATACAAGGGAAATAAATATACATTATTGAGTCATATGTATACTCAACACTTAAAGGCAACTTAACTGGACAATGTGTGTGTTTATATTCATCAAAAGATCATAACAAATCTATCATATCCAAGTCCAAGTTATGCATATAGGTATTGTTCAATTTTTTAAAGCTACGGAATAAAGCAGAAAATGTTACACAAATGCTTCAAAAACTAACAATTGATAATCAAGTTTTAAAACTTTTTACAAAATATTTAAAATGAAAAATTTATTTGGTATAAACAAATAAGAAAATTAGTAAAACCATATAGGCTCACTAGTAAATGTGAATCTAGGCTAAACATAGCCTATATTATTTATTTTTCTTGGTTAAACTGACAATCATAATACCCCAAGAGTCATATACATGTTTCTGAAATTCTAAGTGAATCAGGAAATCATATGGTTTCCACATTATAATATAATCCATAGCCCCACTTCCACTTTTCATTTGACTATTTAGGGCAAGGTTTACATAGTGTCATCTTTCAGAGCCGAGGTCAGCAACCTTTTTTTGCAAGGTGCCAGATGGTTAATATTTTTGGTTTTGCAGGTCAGCTCTTAAAGGGTTTTAAAAAAAAGGAGCCAAATCAGCCATTTTGAAACTTTACAAAATGAGGTGGTTGGCCAGATTTGGCCTGTGGGCTGTAATTTGCCAGCCTCTGCTTTCCATAGGAATTTGAAATGCTCTCTCTGTATGTTTTCAAAGATAACATGATAATGTCTCAATGAAAAAGGAGTTTAGTGGCTAAGAGCAGACATTGGGATTCAACGTAAATTTTGGGTCTAATACTTATTATCAGTGTGACTTTTGTTTTGTCACCTTATTTTGGCTTCAGTGTCCCACCTGTAGAATTGGAATAATAATAATGGTCCCTATCTTTTGAGAATTAAATTAGTTACTATGTAGAAGTTTTACAACATCCCCTGGTACAGCATAAGTGCTCGGCGTGCTGTTAGTAATCATTCTTTTTTTGGTAAGAAGCATTTTTATTTTCTTATATTGGTAAAACAACAGGTTTCAGAAACAGAAGATGGATGTCTCTGATATATTGGAATTACTTGAGTGACAAGGTTTTGAAACAGCAGGATTGTTTGAAGCAGAAGTTTTG
>SJYA01012915.1:0-11297 GCA_006410615.1 Neotragus moschatus
AGAGCATGGACTCCTCCAATCACTTCCTCGCTCTGGCTTCATAATATGATGAGATCTGTGTGAGCCTCTCCACCTTACCATCCTGTGCTCCACACAGTGCCTGGACTAAACAACATGTGTTGAATAAATCTGGGCAAGATGCGGCCCTAAACAGTCCTACTTAATCCTCAACAACAGCCTTGTCAAACAGGAAGGGCAGCAGTCATTCCCATTTCACAGAAGAGGAAGTTCCCAGACACTATATCATTATCCTCACTAAGGTTCATTAGGTACTGCCCATGTGCTAAATGCTGTGATTGTGTTAACCTGCTTAGTGCCCACAAAACCAAGATATTGGGAAGTGTGTGAATAATATCATTTTATAGATAAGAAAATTGAGACACAGAGAAATTAAACAACTTGCTCATAACTATTAACATAACTATAACTGGCTATTACTATTAGTAACTAGCACCAGGACTGAAGCCAAGAAGTTGGCTTCAGAGTCCATACTTATAACCATGACAATATCCTGCCTGGAGATGTGCCTGCCCAGGAGTATCTACCTACTTTGACCTTGATCACACAGCTAGTTGATGACCAGGCAGCTCCTGTCCTCTCTCCAGTCACATCCCTGCCTTGACAGGTCCTGTCAATCATGACCTGCAAAAACAAAGCTGCCCTGGGCCTCCACACAAGTCTAACCAACTGAACACAGTGGGCATATATGCTGATGAACTAACTGTTTGTAGAAACCCAGGTCAGGAGACTACCTTCCAAAGCAAGACAGGTCAAAGGCCTCAGAGTGGAGGAAGTAACCACTGGGAAACCTTCAGGGACACTCTTACTTAGTAATGAAGATCCATCTGCTAGGTACCACAAGACCTCTTAAATGTAACCAAAATTCCACTGTAAAACTAGAGGCTTGATTTCATTGAAGAGGATGTTTACATTTCACTGATCTTGCATTTAAATTAATTTTCCATTACAATTCAGGTAAACCTCAAAATATGAGCCCATGCCAGAGCTCTGTGGTCCCAAAAATGGAGGGGCAATGAAAGAAAGAAACACACAGCCTGTCTCCTGTAGAGATGTTTCTGGAAAAAGGTCCTTCCTAGTTAGCTTAACATCATGTAACACGGCCAACGTCCCAACAGCTAGTCAAAAATATTTCAACACATTTGCATTGTATATTGGGTATATATAACAAATGGACTCCTAAATCATCCTGCAAAGTAAACATTAATTTTTTTACAGACATGCATAAATTGGAATAAAAGCTTATATGCTCCTATATCCAGATTTTTTCCCTACCGAGAAAAGTTATCAATGAAGCTTTTTGTAGAAAATGAAAAAATATGGACAGTGATTTTCTTCGAAGCATATCTTCCATTTTCAAATATGAAAATGTAATCAGGCACTAAATGTGTTAATAAGACATATTCATTGAGAAGCTTCATGTCTGACTTACCTATTGGATTTCTATTGAAGAACAATACCGGGGCTCTCAAAATGCTCTCCAACATTTTGTTGTGCAAAGTTTGTGAAGCATTAGCAAGGATGTAGAATAACAGCAGAGACCTTGTGATGCCAAAAAGAATGGTAGATACAGTTAACCCTGAAATAAAGAGACATCAGTCAGCACAAGGTCTGTCTAATCCTCAACAATGCTGAAGCATGGTAGGCAGTTTATAAAGATACGATGCATTTAATTCTATAGGTGAAATTTACATACACATAGAATAAATAAAATTTTGTATATGTAAATATATATATATAGTAAGTTCTGTAAGAGTTTAACGCTTTCACAAAATACATTTATAAAGAAGAATATAAAAATCAGTGTTTTACTCTCACTAAATAGAAACAACACAGGGGTAAAAATATCATCTGTTACCTACAGTTTCATTCTAGGCTTTCCTAATTCAATTACAAGTTGTAATAGAAACTCACAAGATTGATAATTGCAAAAACTAGTTGATCTTCTCTCCACACTTCAAATTTCACTATTTACAACATGTCCCACAATCTAAAAGTGAGGTATGCTTTGGTACCAGCATGTGAATTAACAGGAAATAGGAGAAATGATTTACCATTTCCCTATAATTTACAAGGAAATTTACTTCCATGTAAAGTAGCTTCTTAAGAACCTACTGTATAGCACAGGTAACTTATTCAATGCTCTGTGGTGACCTAAATGGGAAGGAAATCCAAAGAGAGGATATTGTATCATTGGTTCACTTTTCTGTACTGCAGAAACTAACAGAACATTGGTGAGTGAGTATACTGAAATAAAAATTAATAAAAATTTAAAATATTAAAAATAAAGTAGCTACTCTAGGCCCAAGTAACTTTAAAGACTATAAAAAGACCATGTTAAGTTGCAAGTGGACAATCTCTTAAATAACTGAATTGTAAGAAACTACAAATTATATTCTGGCAGAGATAATTAATCTAAACAAGCAATTAATCTCTCACTAAGTGTTTGATAGAACCCCAAAGCATTTGTAAACAAATATAATCATGCAAATTTATGTTTTATCAATAACATAAACGAACACTACTATGCATATAAAAATTAAAAGAGCCCTCTAAACATCTCTTCAACTCACAATGCTAAATAGAGTTGGGGTAACTTTCGTAATAAATATTCCATCAAGCACTTTTTCCATTCAGCTGACCAGTATTATTTAAATTCTGAAAGCTGCTCAAATTCCCGAATTCCATTAACAGGCATTTGCCTTAGCCTACCATCCTATAGGGATGTCTAACAGAATCCCTTCCTTCTTCTCTAAGCTCTCATTGTCCACCAATTCAGAAGGTAAACTGCTGGTGGACTCAAGTTTCTTGACAAGTAATCAACAAAATAAATGACAAATTTCAATGAGTGGATTTTTATATAACACACTCTTTTCTTTGTACAAGCATTTGTACAAGCAAACTTTGAAAAGCATTTTCTGTGAGGATATTTAAATTTTTAGTTTTTTAATTTTATTTAATTAGGGTATAGTTGCTTTACACTGTTGTGTTAGTTTCTGCTGTACAATGAAGTTAACCAGCTATATGTATACATAATCCCCTTCCTCTTAAACCTCCCATCCCCCCATCCCACCCCTCTAGGTTATCACAGAGCTCTGAGCTAAGCTCCCTGTTCTATACAGCAGCTTCCCACTAGCTATCTGTTTTATCTGTTTTACATACACATAGTGTATGTATGCCAACCCTAATCTCCCAGTTCTTCTTCCCCACCTCCCTACCCCTCGCTGTGTCCATCTGTTCTCTACATCTACGACTCCATTCCTGCCCTGTAAATAGCTTTGTATGTACCGTTTTTCTAAGTTCCATATATATGCATTAATATAAGCATTTTGTTTGTTTTTCTTTTTTGAATTACTCTGCATGATAGACTCTAGGTCCATCCACGTCTCTACAAATGACCCAATTTCATTACTGTCTATGGATGAGTAATATTCCAGTGTATATATATATATACCATAAATGAAATGAAAAGACAGTCCTGAGAATGGGAAAAAATAACTGCAGACTAAGCAACTGACAGGGATTAATCTCCACAATATACAAGCAGCTCGACAGCAGGAAAAAAAAAATTAAAAATGAGCAGAAGACCTAAATAGATATTTCTTCAAAGAAGACATTCAGATGGCCAAGAGGCACGTGAAAAGATGGTCAATATCACTATTAGAGAAATGTAGATAAAAATTACAATAAGATATTACCTCACACCAGTCAGAATAGCCATCATCAAAAAATACACAAACAATAAATGCTAGAGAATGTGGAGAAAAGGCAACCCCCTTGCACTGTTGGTAGGAATGTAAATTGATACAGCCATTATGGGGAACCGTATGGAGGTTCCTTAGAAAACTAAAAATACAATTACTATATGACCCAGCAATCTCACAACTGGGCCTATACCCTGAGAAAACCACAATTCAAAAAGACACATGTACCCCAATATTCATAGCAGCAATATTTACAAAAGCCATGGCATGGAACCAACCTAAATGTCCATCAACAAATAAACAGATAAAGAAGATATTTAAAATTTTAGGTGAAGATACCCTTTAAGTAGTACATAAAGCGATATATATTCTAAACATTCCTATCAATAGAGACAGTCACAATAATATTAGTCTGGCACACCAAATGTAAAATTAATCACACAGTTGGGGAGGAGACAACATCGTGCTTTCAAGGTAAGAAAGAGGAGGAATCTAATCCCAGGCCCTGGATTTCCCCTGCGTAGCTTCTCTAGTAATTAATGAAGCCCAAGAGATGACCAGTGTGGTAAAGGGGAGCTCTGCATACCTGGGAGGGAATAATGCTTTTATCTGGGGCCCATGCTGCCAGAGGATTTCACCCAAGATCAATAAAAGCCACGGGTTATTTAGACTGAATTGGAACAACCTGAACCACAGGGTGGGGATTCGTTTCTAATCTTCTTACCTATCCATATAGAGAGAAAAGATTTAGCTAAAGCAATCTATTTTTTTTAATATAAGTAATTAAAATTTAATTTAAAATGAAAACTTTAAATTTTGGAATAGTTTTAAAGAAAAGCTGCAAAGATAGTACAGAGTTCCCAAATAGCCCATCCTGTTTCCTCTGTGACTAACATCTTACATTAGTATGGCGCATTTTAGACAATAGCCATGTATTTGCCGGGGCTGATTTTCTGAATGTGCAATCGTGGTTTAACTACCAAAATCCAGTACAGAGCAAATTAAGAGTCTTCATTCAACCTCTTTTCTTCAAGTAGATCTTTAAAATAATTACTCTAATTAATTCACAGAGTAAATGAGACTAAGACAATCAGTTAAGACATTGCTGAATTACTCTGGAAGCCCTAGTTTATCACAGACTCATTATAAACACCTTAGACTCTGCTATAACGGAGCAGATGACACAACTTTACCTGAATAAACTCCTAAGAACCAGTTCAGCACAAACATTACATCTGCAGCTTCTTCTACATATGTCCCTAAATACAGGCCACTTTGTACATTCGCCCTATGGGACAGGGAAGAAAAAATATTACACTATAGATTACATATAGAATTTACACAAATATCAAAAAATTTACCTTAATTCAAGAAATGTATTCTACGCTGCAAAGCATTTCCCAGCTCACAAGGCCCTCTGTGTGTCTTCCTTTTAAAAATCTGAATCACAACTTTCAGTTTTCAAAACTGTCTGTGAAGACAGACTTAGAAAAGGAACTTATGGTTGCCAAGGAGAAGGATAGAGTTTGGATGCTCATGCACACACTGCTGGATTTAAAACAGGTAACCAACAAGGGCTTATTGTACAGCACATGGATCCCTGCCCAGTGTTATGTGGCAGCCTGGATGTGAGCGGGGTTTGGGGGAGAATGGGTACATGCATATGTGTGGCTGAGTCCCTTTGAAGTTCATCTGAAACTATCACAACGTTGTTGATCAGCTATCCTCCAATACAATATTAAATGTTCAAAAACAGAAAGAAAAAAACACTTTCTCTGAAGAAGCTGCTAAAAGGAGGGACATGGGAGAGATCACAGGGGGATCACACACCACCCACAGGAACTTTCATCTTTCTTCAGGGAAACTACATGAGGGTCAGTCCCCGACTCTGTGGGAAAGTGAGGCTTCATGTAGACTTTCAGCACTTTCAGTCAAACCAGGAATCACTCACCAGTTTAAAAGCCACCAATCCTGCAGGACGTAGGCAACCTGGAGCAGGAAACAGCAGTCACTCAGACACTGACANACACCACCCACAGGAACTTTCATCTTTCTTCAGGGAAACTACATGAGGGTCAGTCCCCGACTCTGTGGGAAAGTGAGGCTTCATGTAGACTTTCAGCACTTTCAGTCAAACCAGGAATCACTCACCAGTTTAAAAGCCACCAATCCTGCAGGACGTAGGCAACCTGGAGCAGGAAACAGCAGTCACTCAGACACTGACATCACTGAGCCTCACACCCCGCTCACCAGGATCGGGGACAGAAAGGCTCCAGAACACGGAGACGGTCCTTCCGGCTCAGGTCTGCACCAAGCCCCACAGCCCAGGTGACCACAGGTCAGAGGAGGGCAACTTACAAGTTAATATCTTTAAAAGAAATCCCCTTTTCCCTAGAAGACTTTGCTCCCCAAATATAGTGCATTTCAATGCAAATCCAAGTGGACTACAAAAGGCAGTAATAACAGTACAAATGTTGGGATTTGTCAAAGCAAAAAGCTTGACAGTGGTGGTACAATGATGGTCAGTTCCCGTGTCAGCTTGGCTGGGCCAGTCTCCAGTAATTCAACCAAACACTTGTCTAGATGTCGCTGTGAAGGTAGTTTGTGGGTGCAGTTCACACCCATCATCAGAAGCTAAGTAGAGGAGATCACTCTCAACACTGTGGTGGCCTCATCCAAGCAGGCAAAGGCCCCAGGAGCAAACCCTGAGGCTTCCTGGAGGAGGAAGAAAATCTGCCTCAAGACAGCAGGGTCAGCTCCTGCCTGAGGCTCCAGCCCGCAGGCCTGCCTTTCCGATTTCACATTCACCAAGCTAGGCCCACAACCTCATGAGCCAATTATTTGAGATAAATTCCTTAATACACAAAAATAATCATAAAATACAGTATAAATAGTATGTAAATATCGACCTGGGTACACAAATCAAAATAAACACCCTTACGTACCTGAGCTGTGATGTTTACTAGAATAAGGAAGATGATGACAGACCAGTGAGCACCGGCTGTGAAGTAATTTGCATAGGTCTTAAAACCAACTTTTCCTTCCAATTGGTCTTCTAGAGGTAGTGTAACCTGTATGTTCTCAGTCTGGAAGGGAAAAATGGCAGTGAGAGATAAAATTTTATATAATGAAGCCCAAATTTCAAGAGTTCAACAAAGCCCTCCACCTCAAAACTGTAGGGAAACAGACACATCGCATGCACTGGCAGGAGCACAGGATGGTCCACCTCCTACGGAGAATGGTGTGGAAATATCTGGGCAAACCACGTATGCGTTTACCCCTGGACCCAGCCATCCTACTTCTAGGACTCTATTAGAAATAAAAGAACATTCTCACAAGGTTATTCACTGTTGGGTAGTTTTGCTTAAAACAGATCATGACTCAGCACACACACAACAAAATCAATTAATGTATAAATGCAGAAGTTTGCTCTAAAATAACACACAAAATGATATGGAGCTAATATATCACTCTAGATGACTTGTGTCACTCAGTGATAGGAACAGAAAACACAGGCTTGAAATACTAGCCAAATACAGTAAACTGAGGTCACAGAGAGGGCTGCAGTAATCAGTTTGGATAATACATTGCAAACGTATGATCTGAGTCTATTTGGTTCTGAAATTTCAGAATGATTCTTGAGTCTAGAAAGCGAACAGCCAATCCGAGTAATTATCAGAGTCATCCAGGTTCCTGGGTTTGGATATTGAGGGTTTGGATATCAAAGAATATCTGTGTGTTTTAAGGGAGATGTAGTGCATTTCTGCATTTCTGTCTGGAGGACTTAGAATGCATTATAGAGTCATGGGAGCCTACAATGTCCTACTCTATCCTGGCCCCTGGGATCCAAGGTCGATAAGATGTGGTTCTCAGTCTTCAAGGGTAAGAAAGGAGGATGGGAATGAACACCGAAGTGTCTACCATGTGTCAGGTCCTTTACACACGTTACCTCTGACCTATCACAAACTATCTTACACCAAGGCAAAATACTACCATTAGTCATATGCAGTGCTAGAACATTCCAACATACAGGAGAAGTAGATGATTTACTGTGGCAACAGCAGGACTCAGTCTAAGGGGGGCTTCACATTAAGCCCCTGGATGCATAAGGGAAGTCAGGAGCCATGAGAGCAAGTAGGACACAACTATGGTAAACTGAAGAGTTCTCAATCAGTGTGAGCCACATGTACCCAGAAATGCACAGCAGTGCACCCACTGCTGACCTCCATAAGATTTTCCAACTACACCCAAAAGAGAGCCACAAACAGGCTTGCTCCCTTCATGCTTTTCCATGAATTCCATAGAATAAGACTTTGGGAACTTTAGGGTCTATTTTGGGGAAAATGAAGATATCATTAGAGAAGCACCATGAGGCCACCAAGAGCAGGAAGACCAGGGCACACTGATGGATAGAAACTCACATCTTGCTCTTCTGGAGCCGCATCTTTCAACGAGGGTCTAGGAGACTGTAGAGACTGACCCAAAGACTTGGAGATCAGAGCGGGAGTTCCTGGAACTGGAGATGGTCCAGACTGCTTATTCCCCTTGTCGAAAAAGGAAAGAATATCTACCCTAGATTTCAGGAACTCAGAGTAAGTTCCCCTTTTCACTGTTTTGCCCTAAAATAAAAAAATTGAAAGGAATTAATTTACATTTGATAATATTAAAACAACCTACATACTAGTCCAGAAAAATTATGTGGCCTTAAATTATGGTTNCTATTAGAAATAAAAGAACATTCGCACAAGGTTATTCACTGTTGGGTAGTTTTGCTTAAAACAGATCATGACTCAGCACACACACAACAAAATCAATTAATGTATAAATGCAGAAGTTTGCTCTAAAATAACACACAAAATGATATGGAGCTAATATATCACTCTAGATGACTTGTGTCACTCAGTGATAGGAACAGAAAACACAGGCTTGAAATACTAGCCAAATACAGTAAACTGAGGTCACAGAGAGGGCTGCAGTAATCAGTTTGGATAATACATTGCAAACGTATGATCTGAGTCTATTTGGTTCTGAAATTTCAGAATGATTCTTGAGTCTAGAAAGCGAACAGCCAATCCGAGTAATTATCAGAGTCATCCAGGTTCCTGGGTTTGGATATTGAGGGTTTGGATATCAAAGAATATCTGTGTGTTTTAAGGGAGATGTAGTGCATTTCTGCATTTCTGTCTGGAGGACTTAGAATGCATTATAGAGTCATGGGAGCCTACAATGTCCTACTCTATCCTGGCCCCTGGGATCCAAGGTCGATAAGATGTGGTTCTCAGTCTTCAAGGGTAAGAAAGGAGGATGGGAATGAACACCGAAGTGTCTACCATGTGTCAGGTCCTTTACACACGTTACCTCTGACCTATCACAAACTATCTTACACCAAGGCAAAATACTACCATTAGTCATATGCAGTGCTAGAACATTCCAACATACAGGAGAAGTAGATGATTTACTGTGGCAACAGCAGGACTCAGTCTAAGGGGGTCTTCACATTAAGCCCCTGGATGCATAAGGGAAGTCAGGAGCCATGAGAGCAAGTAGGACACAACTATGGTAAACTGAAGAGTTCTCAATCAGTGTGAGCCACATGTACCCAGAAATGCACAGCAGTGCACCCACTGCTGACCTCCATAAGATTTTCCAACTACACCCAAAAGAGAGCCACAAACAGGCTTGCTCCCTTCATGCTTTTCCATGAATTCCATAGAATAAGACTTTGGGAACTTTAGGGTCTATTTTGGGGAAAATGAAGATATCATTAGAGAAGCACCATGAGGCCACCAAGAGCAGGAAGACCAGGGCACACTGATGGATAGAAACTCACATCTTGCTCTTCTGGAGCCGCATCTTTCAACGAGGGTCTAGGAGACTGTAGAGACTGACCCAAAGACTTGGAGATCAGAGCGGGAGTTCCTGGAACTGGAGATGGTCCAGACTGCTTATTCCCCTTGTCGAAAAAGGAAAGAATATCTACCCTAGATTTCAGGAACTCAGAGTAAGTTCCCCTTTTCACTGTTTTGCCCTAAAATAAAAAAATTGAAAGGAATTAATTTACATTTGATAATATTAAAACAACCTACATACTAGTCCAGAAAAATTATGTGGCCTTAAATTATGGTTTTAGTTAAAAAAAAAAAAAAAAGATCCCTGAGTCTAGAATTCTTGTTGAAAACTCTAGTTCAGTCAATTCAGTATAGAACTGAGCATTGTGTTCTGTGCCAAACCCTGTGTTAGGTGCTGGGGGATATGAAAGAAACATGTGCTTGTGTGTTTAAAATGCAGGCCATTGACATAAGTTCCCTGGGCACTTGGGGAAGCAAAAAGCACAGAGGTTGGTGGGAGGATCAGTACAATCTCTACAGACAACATGGGAATTGAGAGAAGCCTCCCTGGTGGCTCAGACAGTAGAGAATCTGCCTGCAATGCAGGAGACCTGGGTTGGGAAGATCCCCTGGAAGAAGGCAGGGCAACCCATTCTAGTGTTCTTGCCTGGGAAATCCCATGGACAGAGGGTCCATGGGATCACAAAGAGTCGGACACTACTGAGTGACTAAGCACATACAGCACATCATGTGACAAGCAGAATTTTGTCACTGTGCCCGGCTGGGATAACAGGAACCAGCCCCGGACGGAAAATCCACGAGAGGTCTCTCCTGGGTCTCTACCACTGCCCCCACACACTCAGCAAGTTTCCAACTGAAAATTCAATATTCCACCTTTTAAAGTAATTAAACAAGGAGGCCATGGGCTGGGGTGGCTGTAAAGCCTTGGCAGTCTGTGTCCACAAACCAAAACCTAAGCTAGAATCAGTGCACTCAGATTCGAGAAAAAAATTAAGACCAACCAACCACAAGCAGCCAACCAGCCTTCCCCAAAACAGGCAACTGCTTAAGCTACAGCCAATCTCATCATCAATTAGAGCTTAAGCTANCTGGGGTGGCTGTAAAGCCTTGGCAGTCTGTGTCCACAAACCAAAACCTAAGCTAGAATCAGTGCACTCAGATTCGAGAAAAAAATTAAGACCAACCAACCACAAGCAGCCAACCAGCCTTCCCCAAAACAGGCAACTGCTTAAGCTACAGCCAATCTCATCATCAATTAGAGCTTAAGCTACCGCCAATCAACCTTTGAACACGTGTGACAGATCCTTGCACAGCTTCCCTCCCTTACAAAGTCATATAAAATAATGTGCAAATGTTTCATTATTTTCTGACCCCTAAGCAAGACACACCTGAATCACTCAGTGGCAAACAAAACATTAGGAAAAAACTCATCAAATGCAAGCAGCTCTGGTTAACACTGGTCAGATGGAAGATGACTCAGAACCCTAGTTGGGACCCCTCTCACCCTATCCCCTGAGGCAAGCCAATGGGAGAAACCCAGTGATGCATCTGGGTACCGTCTGATACTGCAGAACTAGAAACATATGTAGGATATAGCATGTCTTGTTCCACTTGGGAGGCAAAATGCATACACCTCTTTAAGGAAATTAGTGCTCATGACTTGATATCTGTAACATACACAATGAAATGACTGGTAGTACAAACACAGCAATTTCACTCAGCAGCC
>SJYA01012916.1:0-11428 GCA_006410615.1 Neotragus moschatus
AACTTTGTGTTACCCATTGATCTCTATGTATAATCAAAAGTATAAAAGGCCTTGAAGGACAATAGGGGCGGGGCCAGTCGCTGGACTGGTTTCCCCTGTGTCTCCTCTCTACTCTAATTTCAGGCTGAATTCCCATCTGAGGCGTGGACGCTCGCCACGTCTACTTATTTGCCCCGGCTTTTTAAGTTCCACATGAGAGGGAGTGAAGGTGGGGCACCCTCAGATATTCAAGAGGATGCTGGTGGCCTAACGTAGATGGTGCAAACTTCTTGTCTCAAAGTTTTATTAGTTCTCCACGTAAACCAAGTTATTCAGCCTCTTTTCTCCACTAAATTTTCCTACTATACTATTATTTCCTAATCTAATCTTATATTAATAATAAAGAAGTTTTTCCTCGCTGACGCCGTCCTCACTTCGAATTCCCTGGATCCACCGGGGCTGGACCCCGGCACATCATCCTGTTCCTTTACNAGTTATTCAGCCTCTTTTCTCCACTAAATTTTCCTACTATACTATTATTTCCTAATCTAATCTTATATTAATAATAAATAAGTTTTTCCTCGCTGACGCCGTCCTCACTTCGAATTCCCTGGATCCACCGGGGCTGGACCCCGGCACATCATCCTGTTCCTTTACCTACTGGGTATTCCTCTGTTTCTTCTTGTTGTTTATATTGCTGTGTTTGGGGTGGGCTTTCATATTCTGGCAGTTTGTGATTCCTGTTTATTTTGGGTGGAGTTGGACAGGTGGCTTGTCCAGGTTTCCTGGTTATGGAAGCTTGTGTCGGTGTTCTGGTGGGTGGAGCTGCATTTCTTTTCTCTAGAGTGCAATGAAGTGTCCAGTAGTGAGTTTGGAGATGTCAATGTGTTTGGTATGTCTTTGGGCAGCCTGTATATTGAAGCTCAGGCCTATGTTCCTGTGTTGCTGGAGAATTTCCATGGTATATCTTGCTCTGGAACTTGTTGGCTCTTGGGTGGTGCTTGGTTTCAGTGTAGGTATGGAGGCTTTTGCTGAGCTCTTATCTATTAATGTTCCCTGGAGTCAGGAGTTCTCTGGTGTCCTCAGGTTTTGGATTTAAGCCTCCTGCCTCTGGCTTTCAGTCTTATTTTTACAGTAGCCTCAATACTTCTCCATCTATACAGCACTGATGATAAAACATCTGCGTTAATGATGAAAAGTTTCTCCACAGTGAGGGACAGCTGGAGAGGTACACAGAGTTATATGGAGAAGAGGAGAGGGAGGAGGGAGATAGAGATGACCAAGAGGAGAAGAGGGCAAACCAAGAGGGGAGAGAACAAGCTATCCAGTAATCACATCCCTGTTTGCTCTCCACAGTCTGTACATCTCAGAGATGTTTATGGAGTTATACAGAGTAGAGAAGAGGGAGGAAGGTGACAGAGGTGGCCAGGAGGAGAAAAGGGGGAATCAAAAGGAGAGAGACATATCCACCCAATTCCCTAAGTGTTCTCCATAGCCCGAAACACACAAAGAGATTCACAAAGTTGGGTAGAGAAGAGAAGGGGAAGGGAGGAGATAGAGGCGACCTGGTGGAGAAAAAGCAGAGTCAAAAGGGGGAGATAGCAATCAGGCCAGTAATCTCACTCCCAAGTAAAAATGGGGAATGAAGATTGGGTTCCTAAAGGTACAAAGTTGATAGCAAATACCAAGAAAGCAAAGATTAAAAATCTAGAGTGGAGGTTAAAGTAACAAACATAAAATATTTTTTTAAAAAAGTCACAAAAATTACAAAATATATATATGAAGTTTGTTTTAAAATAGGGTCTTTTTTTGCAAGGTAATAGTAGGTTATAAAAATGAAAATTAAAGGAGTAATAGAGGATTTCAAAATAAAATTTTTTAATTTATAAAAGGATAAAAATATATCTAGAAATTTATCTGGAGCTGTTGTGGACAGTGCGGGGGTCAGTTCATTTTCAGATAGTTCCTTGATCTGGCTCATACTTCTCAAGATCTATAGGCTCCTGCCTATGTAGTCAGTGCTAACTACAGGGTTTTAATCTGTTGCACCTGTCATTTCCAAAGTGGTTCCCTCTATTTTAGCTTCTTCTGTTTGCTGGTCTCTTCAGTGTCTAATTTCCACCCTGACACAAGGGGGCGATAGTGGTCACTTTTTTAGGCTCACTTGTTCAGTCGTCCTATGGGGAGGGAGGAACACTGCAAATAAATATCATTGGTGTGTGTGGGGAGTGCTAGCAGTGTTTCAGCTGCACTGGGTTTCCACCCCCCACCCCCCAACCCCCACCCTGCTCCCTGCATGTGTGCTTTCCCAGTCTACACTGCTTAGGCTTTAGGTTGCTCTGCCGGGAACTGTCTGAGGCTGGCCCTTGGTTGTGTGCACTTCCCAGGTCTGAGCTGCTCAGGTTCAGATTCTCAGGTACTCCACAAAGGCGCAGACTCGGTTGGGCCTACATTTTGTGCCCTTCCCAGGTATGAGCAGCTCAGGTGACCGGGTGCTTGGCAAGCACAGCCTCCAGTTGGGGCTGCGTCTTATCACCTCCCCTGTCCCAGCTGCTCGGTTTTCTGGGTATACAACAGGCGCACCTTCTCAGGTGTGCTGTGTGTCTCTTCTGGGGAGCTGATCTCTGGCTGCAATGTATGTCAGCCGTCCAGAATCCCAAAAAGTCTTGGTTAGCAAAGAACCCTGATTGCAGTTTAGTAGGTGATGCCTCTCTGGGGCCATGATTGCCCCATTCTTCCTGCCCTCACCTGCCTGTCTCTGGCAGGGCATGGGCTGGTTCGCAGCCAGCTAGCTCTGCTCAGTCCTTTGTTCTGTGAGCGGGCCTGGCAGTGTCTTAGGTTAGGGCTTTTCGTGGGATAGCTATCCCACAGTCTGGGTTGCTATCTCTAGTTCATTCCCTCAGATTGCCCTTGGGGTATTCAGGCCTGGTTCTTACCCTAAGCAATCCAGCCTGTGCCTCCCTGTCCAGTCCCCGCTTGCTAGTGGCGGATGCGAGTATCTGGGCTACTTCTTCTCTGGGAGTTGCAGTTAGGCATGTAATCTGTGGGTTTTAATTTTTATTTATTTTTCCTCCTAGTTATGTTGCCCTCTGAGATTCCAAGACTCACCACAAACCTGCCAGTGAGAGTGTTTCCTGGTGTTTGGAGACTTCTCTCTTTTTTAAAACTCCCTTCCTGAGATGGATCTCCATCCCTACCCACTTTTGTCTCTCTTTTTATCTTTTATATTTTGTCCTACCTCCTTTTGAAGATAATGGGCTGCCTTTCTGGGTGCCTGATGTCCTCTGCCAGCATTCAGAAGTTGTTTTGTGGAATTTTCTTATTGTTCAAATGTTCTTCCTATGAATTTGTGGGGGAGAAAGTGGTCTCCCTGCCCTATTCCTCCACCATCTTAGGACTGCCTCCTGTATTGAGTCAAATAATATTTCTATGGATTCTTTTTATTATTGTCCAAGATGCATTGGAGATTTGTTGGGTAATACTCAATAAGTGCATAACATTTTTTTTTTTAACCCAGAAACGACAAATGCTATCTGACACTGATTTTAGTCCATTAGTCTGATAGAACCTAGAGTAAACATTTCAAGTTAATCAGATGACAACAAGGATTTATTACATTCAGTAGCCAATGTTCTTGAATACTCTGTGTATGTGTGTTTTATATCATTTAATCTTCCAAGAGTTCCTATTAGCATGGTTCACTGGGAGATAATGAGGGTCAGAAGCTAGGTAGTTCTCCCAGTTCAATTCAATTCAGTTCAGTCACTCAGTAGTGTCTGACTCTTTGTGACCCCGTGGACTGCAGCACGCCAGGCCTCCCTGTCCATCACCAACTCCTGGAGCTTACTCAAACTCATGTCCTTTGAGTTGGTGATGCCAACCAACCATCTCATCCTCTGTCATCCCCTCTTCCCACCTTCAATCTTCCCCAACATCAGAGTGTTTTCCAATGACTCAGTTCTTTGCATCAGGTGGCCAAAGTATTGGAGTTTCAGCTTCAGCATCAGTCCTTTCAGTGATTATTTAGGACTGATTTCCTTTAGGATTTATCTCTTTGNCTGTCATCCCCTCTTCCCACCTTCAATCTTCCCCAACATCAGAGTGTTTTCCAATGACTCAGTTCTTTGCATCAGGTGGCCAAAGTATTGGAGTTTCAGCTTCAGCATCAGTCCTTTCAGTGATTATTTAGGACTTATTTCCTTTAGGATTTATCTCTTTGCAGTCCAAGGGACTCACGAGAGCCTTCTCCCAGTAATGCACTGCTAATGAAAGGTGGAGCTGGAATTCAAACTTGATATCTAACTTCTAAATCCACACTGTTGACCACTAAGCTTTGTGACCAACTTCAGAAAAAAGGATGAAATAAGGTCCTTGTCTATAAGCACCTCAAATTGTGAAAGGAGAAATGGGTGGATAAATACACAAATGATATCACTGTGGTACAGTAAGAACTAGAGAAAATGAATTTACAAAATAACATGTGGGCACAGAGATGGTGGGCAGAAGTTATGTCTGGGTAAATCAGGTGAGGGTTCATAGACCTGAAGTCTGAGGCCCAAAGGAGAAGTAGAGTATTCAAGGCTAAGAACATAATTAAGTAAAAAGCCACCAAAGAGGAAAGGGCTTCCCTGGTGACTCAAACGATAAAGAATCCACCTGCAATACAGGAGACCTGGGTTCAATGGATGGGTTGGGAAGATCCCCTGGATGAGGACATGGCAACCCACTCCAGTATTCTTGCCTGGAGAATCCCATGGACAGAGGAGTCTGGTGGGGTACAGTCCACGGGGTCACAAAAAGTTGGACACAACTGAGTGACTAAGCACAACATATCACAAAGACGAAAAGAGATTAACATATTATGGAAATCATGCAAAATTTGGCATTGGGGTAGAGGTCCTTGTGGTAGGAGCATTGAAATTAAATACAGCAACGCTCTGAATTTACTCTATTGAATAACTGAATATTAAAATAGTCTGTAAGGATCAGGGAGCATAAGTTAAAGGTTAAGTGACTAAGACAGGACTTATGACTTGCTAAGTTTCAAGCTAGGTCTATTTCTCCAGTTATTTTAATTACTTTGTCAGCATCCTTTAGAACATATCCTTTCTGTAGACTTTTTGTTTCAGGTCAACAACTTCTTGTGCACTTCAGCTAATGCCTCATTATTATGCTAACTGTATTTTCTCTGTTGAAGCTCTGTATTACAGTGTGTTACTATATATGGCAGACTATGATTTGGCCTTGCTGAACTTTGGGCAATTACCAGTAGCTTCAGACTGAACAGGGTTATTTTGAGGTCATATACTGATGCTACAAAGAATTGAATTATTTATGACTTTAATATTCACCAGTGTTTCTAGTGCAAGAACCAATATACCACTGACTATTATCTGTCAACAAAACAATGCGTCTGTTCCATTTGTTGATGACCAATAAAACAAAACAGTTTGAATTGCTGTTTTGAATGCCACATGGGTTGAATTTCTTTTGGCCCTATGTATTTCAATAATAATAATGAGAAAAATATTTGTAATAAATACTTTAAATATTTATTTAAAATAATAGTATTGTGTGCATTATTAATTAGCACTAACAAAATGAATGTATAAAATTAAACATACATATATATAATATCTATGTGTATATGTGTAATTTTGCTGTATTACCATACTATTTTTATTTTTTCATAATACAGATTGACTTGGGGAAATAGATGTCATCTTCAAATTCTGTAAAAAGTCAGAATTTAGAATGAAATATATTTTTTAAAACTTATAAAAGACTATTTCTATCTTACTTGACCACTTTTTCCCTTATACTTCTTAGCTTCAGCAAAGTTAAAGGAAAATGGATATTAGTTATTATGAAAGAAGTAAAAGAAATATTTTATAAAAGTAACTAAAACTCCCCCTTTTAAGTGGCACACCAAAAATAAATATATTGATGAGCTTATGGAATTAAACCTTAGAGATGGAAGGCAGTTTGGAGTTTAGTTTTGATAATTAAAAAAATATTTTTTTTCAAAACTGTCAACATCAAAATAATTCTTTCTGAGTAGAAGCCCTGAAATAAGTTTTCATTACCTAACAGCAGTACTCCTTTGTACGAATCAAGTAGCACAGTGGTAACAGCACTAGGAAGTTATTGTTCAGTTGCTAACTCATGTCCGACTCTTTGCAGCCCATGGACTGCAGCACACCAGGCTTCCCTGTCCTGCACTCTCTCCCTGAGTTTTCTCAATTTCAAGCTCATTGAGTTGATGATGCCATCCGAACATCCCATCTTCTGTCATCCCCTTCAGCTCCTGGCCTCAATCTTCCCCAGCATGACAGTATTTTGCAGTGAGTCGACTCTTTGCATCATGTGGCCAAAATATTGGAGCTTCAGCATCAGTCCTTCCAATGAATATTCAAGATTGACTTCCTTTAGGATTGACTCGTTTGATCTTGCTGTCTAAAGGATTCTTAAGAGTCTTCTCCGACATCAGAATTTGAAAGCATCAATTCTTCAGTGCTCAGTCTTCTTTATGGTCCAACTCTCACATCCACATGTGATTACTGAAAAGTAATAGCTTTGACTATTGGACCTTTGTTGGCAAAGTGATGTCTCTGATTTTTAATATGCTATCTAGTTTTATTACAGCTTTTCTTCCAAAGAGGAAGCATCTTTTATTTTCATGACTGCAGTCAATATCTGCAGTGATTTTGGACCCCAAGAATATAAAGTGTCAGTGTTTCCACTTTTTACCCTTCTATTTGCCATGAAGTGATGTGACCTGATGCCATGATCTTAGTTTTTTATGTTGAGTTTTAAGCCACCCTTTTTACTCTCCTTTTTTACCTTCATCAAGAGGTTTCAGTTCCTCATCACTTTCTGCCATTAGAGTGGTGTCATCTGCATATCTGAGGTTGCTGATATTCTCCCAGCAATCTTGACTCCAGCTTGTGAGTCATCTGTCCTACCATTTCTCATGATGTACTGTGCATATAAGTTAAATGATCAGATGACACTGTACAGGCTTGACACTATATATCAATATCACTATATATGTTTTATATATATAATTTATCTCTCTATATATAAAATCAGTTAGTTGTTCCATGTCCAACTCTAATTATCACTTCTTGACCTGCATACAGGTTTGTCAGGAGACAGGAAAGGTGCTCTGGTAATCCCATCTCTTTACAAATGTTCTACAGTTTGTTGTGATCAACAGAGTCAAAGGCATTTGCGTAGTCAACGAAGAAGAAGTAGGTGTTTTTCTGGAATTCTCTTGCTTTTCCTATAATCCAAAGGATGTTGGCAATTTGATCTCTGGTTCCTCTGCCTTTTCTAAATCCAGCTTGTACATTTGGAAGTTCTTGGTTCACGTACTGCTGAAGCCTAGCTTGCAGGATTTTGAACATTATTTTGTTAGCTTGCGAAATGAGTACAACTGTATGTTAGTTGAACATTCTTTAGCATTGCTTTTCTTTGGGATTGGAATGAAAACTGACCTTTTCCAGTACTGTGGTATAGGGAATATGCTATGCACAGTCCTGTACTATAATTAACAAGGACTCTTTGAAAAATAAGAATAACTTTCTCATCACTCCCAGGCAAAGGGCTTGGAGCAGTAAAAAGTAAATTGTGGAAAGACATCTTGAAAACAAGATGTTGAAGTACTGATGTGACCGATGGAAAATCATTAGTTCCCATAACCAGAGCCTTGAGGGAGTTGCTGAGAAACACCATCACTAGCCAACGGGCTAAACAAAGTCATGAAAGGCCTGAAGGCTTGACATTGAGGACTGTGCATTGCATATCTTTATCTGAGATTGTAAAGAACAGATATCTCTTGAGCAGATATAAGGAAGCAGAAATTAACAATAAAAAGCATGCAAGGATTAGGATCTGGGCTTTTGCCTGCAAATGGCATCAGCCCCCGATCCCCACTTTATTTCTCAGTCTTTTCTTTATTCTTCTGCAGCACCGCCCCCTCGGGTCGGTTCGTTTTGGGGCTTGTCCCAACACTGTGGCCACTGCTGTTTTCCAAATTTGCTGAAATATTCAGTGAGACACTTTAACAGTATTATCTTTTAGGGTTTAAAATAGCTCAGCTGGAATTCCATCACCTCCACCATCTTTGTTCACAGTAACGCTTCCTAAGGCCCACTTGGCTTTGCACTCCAGGATGTCTGCCTCTAGGTGAGTGTCCACTAGAAAGCAGAACATCTTAAAATTTTGTTTTCTCAAGGGACAATATTACATCTGGGAGTTGCTTTATTGATGAAAACTTAGCATAAAATAAATCACAGATATGTCCAATAATATAGTATAAAAGCAAATATTGATTCATCATTCAGACCAGAGAAAATGATGCAAGTATGTTCCTGGCACATAGTAGGCAATCCATACATGTTAGTGTGTCATATTCCAGGTTCTATTTACTTTGGTTGCCTCACAGATTGTCCCAAAGCTTAATGGATTAAAATAGTAATAATCACCTGTTCTTTCTTATGGTCCCAAAACCGCATGACTGTGATGGGATTTGAACCCAGCCAAAATCACACACTGCAATGAAGAGTATGCCCTGCTCTTTGCAACTAGAGAAAGCCCATGCACTGCAATGAAGACTGAACACGGACAAAAATAAACAAATTAATTTTAAAAAAGGGAAATGGGCTTAATGCATTTAAAACTATCCATTTGTGTAAAAAACAAAACGAACAACAACAAAAAAAACCCCATATACTTACATGAGAAATCTGGATTATTGAAACTAATGTTGGAAAAAGATGTTTCCTAGCTGGGGTTAAAAAAGTACAGATGTGTTTGATAGACACATCTGACAGGCTGACTGTCAGGCTGATAGACAGGCTGACTCATGACCTCCCTGACGTCTACTCCCATAAGCGAGAGGTATGGGGCGGTTTCAGCAAGACAGAAGAGTAGAGAGGACAGTGCCATGTCAGTTCATTAACCCTGTTCTGTGCAGCTTCTTTTTTGAGCTGTAGGGAATCTGAGGGCTGAAGCAAATGCTGTTTCAAAAGCAAAGTGTGTGGCCCACCAAGTAAGCAAAGTCCCAGGTGAACCAAGTGTACCAGGATTTAGAGAGGGGCTGGCCCCACTTTATGAAGAAGACATGGTGGAGGGGACACATTGTTCTTTGACATGTTGAGGTTTTGCAGGTTAGGGTCAGAATAAATAATCTCCTAGACAGAGAAATGGAGAGGTCAAGGTCTGATGATTATATCCAAGTACTTTATTGTAATGGGTTGCAACCCAGTGGACAAAACAAGAGGCCAAAGCAGGACACAGTGAAGGACTGTTGCTACTCAAGTGTTACACATCTCCTGAGGAGACTTTGAAAAATTAGAATTCATTATTGTCAGGGTGGCAGTCAATAATGCTTAAGTCCTGTAGTTACACTGTGAAAAGCGACAGTAAAATTGGTATAGAAATGCTAATATAGACTCATTTGAAGCCAATGTCAGATAAGGTCCTTGAAAATTTGGATCACACTAGTAAACTATAATTAACATTTAATTATTGATAATTTTATTTGACTTCTTAGAATTTTGAAGGATATTTGGAGGAATGATTTGGATAACATGTCTAAAAATACTGAATGGTTACCTTCGCTGAGAAGCTTTATAAAATTATTCCATTTGTTACCCTCTTCAGAAACATTTACTGAAGTATCTATTTCAAAGTATCATTATATGCTTTTTTGTTGCTGAAACTTAGATATCCAAAACGTCTTCTGTCTGGTTGTCCTGTTTATTGTTTTACTCTTTGCAACCATTAAAAAAAAGGAAAGGAAATGAAAAAATTTACCATATGAACAGAATAATCACATGGAAGGTATAGCTTGGATTAGTGCTACAGAAAGAGTGACAGGAATGGAGAGAGGAAAATAAGCAATTGACCTCAAGTAAATTGGCACCAAGGTTATGATTAAGGGTTTCATGGGGTAGGATGTTTAACACAGGGCAGTTTTTCATAATTTTAGNAAAGGAAATGAAAAAATTTACCATATGAACAGAATAATCACATGGAAGGTATAGCTTGGATTAGTGCTACAGAAAGAGTGACAGGAATGGAGAGAGGAAAATAAGCAATTGACCTCAAGTAAATTGGCACCAAGGTTATGATTAAGGGTTTCATGGGGTAGGATGTTTAACACAGGGCAGTTTTTCATAATTTTAGTCATTTAAAAGCCACCCTCAAAATTCTGCCATTTATCTACGTTCTTCCAGTATTATTGCTTGCCTAATATAATTTTTGGACAGAGGCACTATTAAAAATCTTATCTGTATTTAGACAGGAAACTTTACTGACTACTGAAAATGGGAAACCAAAATAATTTGCCATAAATAGAAAGAAACTATAAAAAATAAATACAAAGAAAACAAAGCAATGTTAATAAATTATAGTTAAAAGTTGTTGTCTACAGAATATTTGACCTTAACGCCTGCTGTCTTTCTTTTTCATGAAAAATGGGGGTTGGCAAGTGTTAGGGAGATATTATTAATACAAACACTTGCTCTAAACCAATACCTCCTCTTGAGGCCATAGACAAACTGAAAAAGAATTGGAAAGGGATATAGCTTTCTTCTATGTGATTTATTTAATGACTATTTGCTAAGTTGATGTTATGTAAGGTCATATTCACAAACATGATAGTGATGTTTATGATAGAAATAATAGAAATTTCATGATAGAAAACTAGCAGTGTTCTCCATCTCTCTTTGTTCTATGTTTCAAAAATGTATACTGGTTAAGACGGTGGCCAGAGTGCTGGATAGACATGGATTTAAATCCCAGCTTTGTCATTTAATGGCACAGGTATCATGGAAATGTAATTTTACTACTATAATTCTGTCTCATTTTTATTTAAGGAAACATCTAGCACATGTAATGACAATGAAGTTGCCCATAATGTAAAAATGAACAGGATGTGTTAAGGAAAGAACTAGAAATATATCTCTATTGTTTTATTAAGGCATTATCTACAGGTTGGCTGTCAAGAAAATCCATTCTAATTTAATATAGCTCAGTTGTTTTAACAATCCATTCATGTTATTTGTCCTCCCAACATCATAGTCCTTCCAGCAATCTGGCTATAGCTTCTCTGTTTTCTTTGCTACTTCCTTTCTTCTGCCTTTTTTTTTTTTTAATTTATTTTACTTTACATTACTGTATTTGTTTTGCCATACATTGACATGAATCCTCCACGAACGGACGTAGGTTCCCAATCCTGAACCCCCTCCCACCTCCCACCCCATATCATCTCTCTGGATCATCCGTGTGCACCAACCCCAAGCATCTTGTATCCTGTATTAAACATAGACTAGCAATTCGTTTCTTACATGATAGTATACATGTTTCAGTGCCGTTCTGCCAAATCATCCCACCCTCTTCCTCTCTCCCAGAGTCCAAAAGTGCGTTCTATACATCTGTG
>SJYA01012917.1:0-11420 GCA_006410615.1 Neotragus moschatus
CCACATGCTGAGGGTAACTAAACCTGTGCAAAGCAACTGAAGAAAGCCCACGTGCCCCAACAAAGACCCAGAAAAGCCAATAAAACAATAAAAGTAAAATAAGATTTACAGGGGAGTGAAACAAGATGCTGGAACACTCCAGGAAGACTCCCTCCTCATGTGGATTTCTGCTGGTCGTGGGAGTTGGAGGAGAGTTGCCTCAGTATTGAAGACTGTGCTTCCTTTGGTTAATGTTCAAATAGACTTTCTCTCTCAAAGGATCCTCCAGAACCTCTCTCCATTTGCACCCAAAACCCATGAGAAAATTTCCCAGGAGGCACAATTTGCCAAAAGGCAGGTCACACGGTCAGCTCAGAGAGACAAGAGAAACTGGCCAAGTGGGTGGAGAAAAGCCCTAAGATAAGCAGGTCATGGGTTTGAAATCTCAGAGTGAGCAGCTGGCAGAGAAGGAGGATCCCACGTTCTAGCTGAGAACTCAGAGAAGGAACAGCTAAATTGCTCAGATGTTTTATCCTTTTTTGAAAAGTTCAAACCTCAACCCTGTCTCTTACAACATTAAAAAAAAAAAAAAGAAGAAGAAATCAGCCAAAAGTATGAACAGAGACCACAAGAGAATTGGGAAATCACAAATATGAAAATAATTGACCTGCTTGACTGGGTGTGGGAAGTGTTTCTCTCTTTGTTTAAGTGTTGAGGGAATTCCCTGGTGGTCCAGTGGTTAGGACTCTGTGCTGTCATTTCCAGGGCCTGGGTTCAATCTCTGGTCAGGAAACTAAGATCCCACAAGTCGCACAGCACAGCCAAACATATATATATATATTGCCCCAGCTCTGCAACTANTGGTCCAGTGGTTAGGACTCTGTGCTGTCATTTCCAGGGCCTGGGTTCAATCTCTGGTCAGGAAACTAAGATCCCACAAGTCGCACAGCACAGCCAAACATATATATATATATTGCCCCAGCTCTGCAACTACAGAGTAGCCACTGCTCTCTGCAACTAGAGAAAGACTTCAAGCAACAACAAAGACCCAGCAAAGCAAAAAAAAAATTGTTTAATCACTAAAAGTGCACTTGAAATCATCTCACCTACTTCAAAAGCTATGTGAAGTTTGATTTGAAAAATGTTGGATGGACTTTTCCTGTTCAAATCCTGTTCTCCTTAAACCTAGAAATGTAAGCTCATTGAGGCCCTAGGGAAACCCCCCAGAGCAAAGGATATGGTCAATAAAATGGAGCAATGTTTACAGTGATCCTTAGAATGACACCCATGTTTGGTGGTCCTGTCTGAAGTCCAAACTGAGGGAAGTGGATCAAGAAATACCCAACCTCCCTCAGCATCTGCCACATTAAGACCCCTGCTAGCATGGCATCAAGGGGGCCAAAGTTGACTTGAGGTTTCCTGACTTCACCACATATCTGGCCAAAGTGGTCACCCAAAAAATACCTTCAAAGACTCCAGTTAACAAGGACACATGAGAAGCTATCGACAGGGTGGGAACATGAAGCCAAAGTTTACAGCTCTCTATACCACGTGACCAGTCCATTCTGAAGGAGATCGGCCCTGGGATTTCTTTGGAAGGAATGATGCTAAAGCTGAAGCTCCAGTACTTTGACCACCTCATGCGAAGAGTTGACTCACTGGAAAAGACTCTGATGCTGGGAAGGATTGGGGGCAGGAGGAGAAGGGGACGACCGGGGATGAGATGGCTGGATGGCATCACTGACTCGAACTCGATGGACTTGAGTCTGAGTGAACTCCGGGAGTTGGTGATGGACAGGGAGGCCTGGAGTGCTTCGATTCATGGGGTCTCAAAGAGTTGGACACGACTGAGTGACTGAACTGAACTGAACTGAACTGATACCATGTGAGCTTTTGTCTGTCTCATTTTTTTGAGGATGAAATGAGTTAATACATGTAATGGGATTAGTTCACTCAGTTTAGTTCAGTTCAGTCGCTCAGTCATGTCCAACTCTTTGTGACCCCACGGACTGCAGCATGCCAGGCTTCCCTGTCTATCACCAACTCCCAGAGATTGCTCAAACTCATGTCCATTGAGTTGGTGATGCAATCCAACCACTTCATCCTCTGTTATCCCCTTCTCCTTCTGCCTTCAATCTTTCCCAGCATCAGGGTCTTTTCCAATGAGTCAGTTCTTCGAGTCAGGTGGCAAAAGTACTGGAGTTTCAGCTTCAGCATGTCCTTCCAATGAATATTCAAGACTGATTTCCTTTAGGATTGACTGGTTCTTGAAGTCCAAGAACACTGACATCAAGTAAACGATGCATGATTGTGGGTGATTATGATGATTGGTCCAACCACGTCAGCCCCTGTCAGAGGGTCACATCTGAGCAGACAGACGAAGTGAGGACCAAGATCCTGGGGACAGGAGACACATTGGGAGGCATCCATACAGGACAGGACCCCAAGGGCTTCTCAGTGTTGGACCAGCCACATGCCAGTCTTCAGAACAACCCCATGAGCAGGGAACTAAAATCTTGCTTTGATTGATCCGTGTTACAGGTAAGGAATTTGGACTCAGAAGTTAGGTGGTTGCCCAAGGTCACCACAGAAAGGATTAGAACACCACTGAAACCCAAGCCGCCTGGCCCTGGAGCCCAAACCATTAACATGCTCTATGTCTAGCAGGTCCAATGATCAAAGGATCAGAAGTCAGTGATGAGCTGAAGGGCAATGTCCAACACAAAAGAGGGCCCCTCCATTCAGCCCCACAAAATCGGAATAAGGGAGGGAGATTTCTCAAGAGAAACCGGGAATTTGTGTTTTTATGCGAAATTGTCCTATTTTTCAACTTTGGCAGCTAATCAAAAAATTTTAACTCCATGCCTGCAAAACCAGGCACAGCCACAGGGCAGGGTGAGCTCAGAGGCCTCTAGTTTATGACCTCAGAATTCAGGTAAAGTTTTCCAACAGTTTTGATTTCCAGTAGCTGGTCGCTATCGTAGTCACCACTGGTCCCATCATAGTCATCGTTCAAAGGCTGGTTATCTGTGACAGTGCCCAGTTAATGGAATTCCTGGGACCTTCCCCTCCCACCTGAGTCAATTCCAGTTGGTAGCTGGGGCTGTAGAGACGCCTTTCTTCCAAAGAGAGACTGTTGCCTCTCAGATCCAGAGACAAACTGGACAGAAACCCATCCCTACCCTGCTCCTCCTCCTCGGCCATCCTGATCAAGGCAAGGAGAGGGTGGGGCAGGCACCGGCTGCCCTCTTGTTTCTAGTCCTTGTAGCTGAGGCGGGGCTGTTTTAAATTTAGAGAAATAAACAACTCTGCTGTGTTTATAGGGCTGTTTGAATTCAGGAACAGCTTGAACTGTGGATTTGTAAACCTGGCTGTGGTTTTAGACCTCAAATCCCTTTCTCAAAACTCTGGGCTCTGCAAAGTCCAAAATGTATCCTCCCACACGTTATCACCTTGTTAAGCTTTGTTTGCTTTTACTGGAATATAACCAATGAATTCATCACAGGGCAGTTTTGATAAGCCCATTGGATGCCCAAAAAGACATAGGGCTTTCAGGCCTGCTTGCATTAAACTCTTTTTTTTCCTAGAAAGAAAAATTTTCAGTTGCTTAGGATAATGGAACTTGGAGGCTCGAAACTGATTTGGATGGCAGAGAACAGTTTCCCAGAACATTTTGAAATGTGGCTCAAATCTTCATTTTCTGAAGCTCAGATCCTGGAGAGCCGGTTACTTTTCATAGAGAAAAAAAAAAGGAAGAAGAAGAAGGAATAGATTCCTAACTTCTCTTTTGTACCTATGTGTTTCACCCATAACCACAGGCCTACAACCTTTCGCTGGGACAGCTCTCACCACTGCCCCCTCCAATCTCCACGGATATAAAAGAAGCGAACTCATGGCACGAGTCTTAAAAGGCATGCCCCGCCCAGACCCATTGCCAACATCCTGGAGCCAGAAATAACGTCCCGTGAGCCACACCATCAATTTCCTGCCCACAAACGCCATGGTCCCATCCAAACTCCACTGCGACATCACCGTGTCTGCTTTTTATGGAGGGTTCTTTTTCTTCTGTTTCTTGGGGGTTTTGGTTGTTGTTGTTTGTTGCTGTTTGCTTTACAAGATCAAATGCTTTGCTCTCATGCCTCTGCGAAATGGTGTTTTAATTTCGTCTCCAGGACCAGTCTCTGCATCCCCATCCCCACCCCTCCCCTCAAGTCCATACGTGACATGCACACACATGGTGCAGCTGAACTTTGTCTTCACATCTGCCACAGCCCGGAGGAACAGATGCCACCTGGCAGTGAAATGAACTTGAAAGAAAGGAAGAAAAGAATGGAGCGCATCACTCACCCTCAGGGCCACACTGTGCCGGATTACTGATGCAGGAAGTTTTGTTCTTTCTGTAATAGAGAAATGTGACTCCTTTTCCCTCCTTGAGGTAAATGCCTTTGTTGACCTTTCCTTCTACAATATCTAAGTAAGAAGAATGGCAAACATTGTAGATTAATAATTGCAGGAGATGAAAAGTCCCGAGATGTGTCAGGCTTACAAACAACTTTGATCTAAATATGCTGTATTATTTCTATTTATAATTAAATATTTCTATTCAATGACGTTACAGATATTATTTAATATGAATGGTATTTAACATTTCATAACTGCGAACTAGACTATAAGTAATGTATTAGTGTCAATATTAAATAACATTCTATCTTAGTAATATTGTATCCTGGTAATTCATATCACCCAGTGTATAATAGGCACTGTAACATGACCACATTGTAAGTACTGTATTTGAGTTACCAGGAGCCATATGGTTAGAATCTCCTACTGTCCTAAACTTTCATATCATCCACCTCTTCACGAGTCCTTCTCACTGTCATCTTCACACAAGACTTTTCAGGTGAAACTCTGAGATTCAATTTCAAATGTAAAACTACACCTGCACTCTCTCTCCTGAATTCTCTCACTGAAAGCCCGTGACCCGACACATGGGAACCCATGATTTTAAGAGAATTCCTTTTCAGGCTCTAGGAGGGAAACTCAGAGCCACACTTCGAGTCACCCCAGCAGAGCCTGCCAATGACTGGACCACAGGGCCAGTAGTCCTGGCGGGGACGCCAGCTCCACCATCATTTTGTTTTTCCCACTCTGATAGCAGACCTCTCTAATGGTGTCAGTGTGACGTAAATGGTTTACAGAATAGATAAGGGAAGACTATAAAAGCCAAGGGTGACGAGTCACACATTGTTGACTGGGACCAAAGCCACCCAGATGCCTCCTCTGCCCTGTGGCAGCTGCATCCTGCCCTCAGAGCTGGTGGTCCAGCTGAAGATGGACAGAAGCACCAGGAGTCCTTTGGCTCAACCACTACCCCAGGTCAGATTCTCTAATAACCACTGGCATGTAGATACCAACCTGAAGGACTTCAATGTCTCTCCTTACTGTTTTAAATTCATTTTTTTTAATCTATCTCATTTATTGCTGGGGATGGGGAATCTATATATTACATAGTTAAAATGGGCAACTTGAAGTTGCAGTATTGAATGAGGCTGTATAAACCCCTAAACCAGACTATTTCCTTGGCAAAATTAATTTTGGAAGTGAAACACCCCATAGCTGAAAGAACGATCAGGTTATATATTTTTAAAAAGGTCAGGAGCAAGACCTAAATTATCTGAGCCAACTTTCCACACTGACCAGAAAGCTGCCCAATTGCTACTATCTGTCCTGTTCTGTGCTGCCTAAGAAACATCTGAAACATGTGGGCCTTGGAGGTTATTAAATAAGATAATCATTTAACCATGACTCTTGTGGGTGTGTCTTTTAGAAAACAGCTTCTAATGATTAAAAAAAAATTCCAGCTACAGAAGAAATGCTGATTTTAGTGCTTGCAAGACATCAAATTTTTGATGAGGTATTTTAAAATTGACTTTAATTTTCCATTTCAAGGGCATGTTATTCTTTCCCAAAAGAATATAATCCATTAAGAAATCCAAACAAGGTTTATTTTTTGGAAACTATCTCATCTTATGTCTGTATTGTTCTGAAAATAAGCAGCCGGTTTGGAAGACCTCAGTGGCTTGAAAGTGCATGGACACCCCCTACCCTACTATCCTTCAGTCTGTGATATTTCCTTTAGAATTAAGCTGCAGTCTTAAGTCCTTACCATCAAATACCCTGAATCTTTGGCTCTTGGAGGGATACTCATCATTTGCTAGTCAAGATATAGTGAATTCTTATAGAACCAGATCAGATTGGCCTTTTAGTGCATTGCAGATCCAAACTTAACACAGAATTAACACATGCTCACCTACGGTTGCAGAGAAATTTGAGTAGGCAGAGTCATTGGTATAAACAAAGGTAGAATTATGAGAAGGGAGCACAGTGAGGTTGTGGGTTCGTGATGCTGGGTGAAACAACAAAAGAAAAAAGCACAATGAATGAGTGACACAAAAAACAAATGGAACTGACATATCTCTCAACATAATACACGTCCATAAGTGTGCTTTCATCCCACAAGCAGCTCGGGTTCTCTCTCCCAGCCCCACCTCCCGCTTACTTATTCAGTCAACGTTATGGCAACTCCAGCAGCCACACACTGTCCCAAAGCTAGGGTGCTGCGGCTGCTGCATTTGGTTCCAATGTGCTGGCCCCAACTCCCATCCAGATACTTAGTTGAGAGATATGAAACTGAACTCGGCCACAAAGTAGCCTTAACAAAAAGGACTAATGGTTGTGATGTCACAAGAACTGATGAAACAGAAGCACAGCGTGAAAACAACTACATGTTATTACGACAAATGGACAAAACAACAGAGATTTAATTCAGCAACAAATAACAAAGCAGTGCATCCACACAATAATTTCCAACACCATTCAGCCGTCCCCAGCAGTAAAATGTGCTGATGGATTCTATTCCTTTTCCTTTTTGCCTTGAGAAACCTGTAATCAAATTGAAATATGCCAGCAGAGCACCATAACATAAAGAATAGACCCAGTGGAAAAGGGCAGTGAAACCTTCATTATTCGAGTGTTTCGGGACAAACACCAATATAGTTTGAGTTTTATGGGAAATTAATATTTTGGGTGAACAAAATCCAACCACAATGTAATGGTATCTGATAACCTATGACAATGAGATGAGTTGACAGGGTGAGGAGAGAACTATACGGATCACTATTTGAACCCTTGTTTAAAGTAATTACGGAAATGTTAGCACCCAGGTCCTAAACATGGAGCTATTTTGACAATGTATTTTCCACTTGGAATGATCTCCTTTCAAAGGCTTTAAAATAAAAGCCCTGAGAAGAGAAAATTAGATTATGACAAGGGGAAGCCATTTCTTTTGACCCGAGATAGTCGCAAAACGAACTGCCACAGGAGCAGGCAATCCCTATAGCACAAACTCTTTGGAGAATATATGAAGCCCCAGTGGTTCAGTGTAAGTTTTCGTCATGGCTGCCACTGCTGCCCAACATGCAGGCAAAGAAGAGACAATGCTGGATGAAGCCAGGGCTTGGCTAGCCCTGCACAGGAAGGAGGGCAGCGTCCTTCTGGAGGACCTGGCTCTTTGGGTGCCTTTAAGGATGCCAGCAGTAGAGACATCCACTGTAATACTTCCTGATTTGCAAAGTTTAAGAAAGATATTTTAGAATCCGAGGTGACAATTTATGGCAGCACATGACATCCTGGGAATAAGGAACAAATCAGTGTGCTGGTGTGAGAATCCTAATAAGCAGCAATGTGGGTTTTTTTTTTTTCAATCTATTGCAAAGAACCAGTACAGACAATCTGAGCATGTGTTAGCATGGTTGTACATAAATCTCCTGCTGTACAAATCAATCATTGGACATAATCAAGAGGAATAAAAATTAAAATGACAGAACATCCCAAATTACTCAAAACCTACACTTTAAAAAATCTTATTGGGATGGAAAAAAAGTACTCAGGGCTGTCTGGGGTTTCTCCTTCCGGTAAAAGTCTGAACTGAGTCAGATAGAAATTTTATTTTCCATGGAATTGCAGACCACTGGAAGCATCTTAGGTGATGTTCAATGACAGGGGGGCTGTCAGTGAAGCATGGAAGAGCTGATGGTTGGGTGGGATTACATTTACTAAATAAAATTGTGACCCCACAAACAGGGCATTAGTCTTCACTGGCACAATCTTTGACCCTAGGTTCAAATGGGCCCCTGCTTTGGCAGGCATGTAGATTACGCCATTTGTGTCTACCTAGAAAACATACATCCTGACTCGTACAGAGGTTGATCCATCAGGTTAAAGCTGAAAACAGCTGCTTTTGTTTTAAGGTTGTTGGAGAAAAATTCACATCTTAATATTTTGAAACATAAATGTCTTTTAATCATAAAAACATATAAAAGTTCTAGTGAAATTACTTTGCAATAACAATTATTAAGGGGAAGCAACACAAAAGTCTATTCATCTCTGTCATCCTGGCTTCACAGCTGATGCTGTTTGTTGTTCCCTGTCTCTCTGGACTACCCCTGATTCCTAAGAGATGCCCATGGGTCCCCAGTTTCTGTTCCCACCCCTGTCTACCTCCAGTTGTCTCCTGAAGTTCGTGGATCCCGTCCACATTTTCCAATGGCCAGTAATGGGAAGCAGAAGCCAGGACCTCAAACCCTTGAGGGAAAAAAGAATAAAAATGTTACATCACTATCAGGAAAGAAAGAGCTGGACATAAGAAGCTACTTACTACCTACATCAGGAATTGGGGGAAGGATTAATTATCAGAGTGACTGTGGAGGTTCTCAAAAGGTATTTGAATAGACTCAACACACACTCCCAGGTTTCAAAAACTCAATAAATTAAAAATAAATGAATATTTTTACAGGATAAAACATACTAAATAGGGATAGATATCTTTTAGCCAAAAGAAAATAAAAGCCATTCTGCCTAATGGCACAACACATGAAGCATGCCCACACGTGTCAGAGAAAAAGATAAGGATGTCCATTATCCCTTATCCCACCCTTAGTTCCTATGCTTTAAGAGATATAGTTGAGGCAATCAGACAAGAGAGAAAAAATAAGGCTGAAAACAATGAGGAAGCCAGCAGCTATATTGTGCAGACATCGCGTGAGATTCTTTACAAATACGTCCTCATTTCAGTCTAACAATAATCTATAAAATAATTGTACTTCTAACGATCTGTTAAGACAAGGAATACAATGCCACCTCAGCAGTCACCCAGCCAACTGGTTTTATACAATCTTCCATACACATCTCTCAAATTGATCTTGATCTTTCTATTATTGCTCTGCTTCCTCCATACTAAAAATCAATCCTTTAAAAGTCCCCTTTAGGGTCCTTGTGCTTGGAGTAGACATCATATTGTGCAGACATGCTCTTTTTTATTCTGCTCTTCTCACTTAATATCATATGAATTATTTCATTTATTTTTTTTTCTAACTCTCATAATGGAGTTTGGGTAATAGTCCCTGGAGAGGCTGCACCATCACACACTCAACTGTTCTCCTAACTTGAATCTTCTCTTGGATTAATTCTCTGTGAACAGTTCCCAGAAATGGAAATAAAGATCCAGATGACTAAATAATAATCAACTGCCTTCAATGTCTGCCAGGTCTCAGAAAAGTTAAAATTACCAAAGTAATCTTTGTGTTGTTCATTGTAAAAAATATTTTTTAAGAAGAGATAATATGATCATTATTTTCAAATGATGTATGCCTGATAATGAAAATGGAAAACTATTACAAATAAGAAAAGAATTTAGTAAGTGAAAAACTGTTACAAAATGGTAAAAGAATTTAGTAAGGAGGCTGCTACAAATTAAATATGCAAATGTGAATAGCTGTCTTGTATTCATATAATAATGCTAAAAAATAGAAGAAAGGTTTTCATTTATAATTGCAATCAGTAAAGGGAAGACATTTAAGAACAAAAGAATAAGAACTACACAACAGTCTCATGAAGAAAACAATCAAATCATACTGAAAGATGTAAAAGAACCCTTGAATAAATGAAGGGCTTCCCTGGTAACTCAGCTGGTAAAGAATCCGCCTGAAATGCAGGAGACACCGGTTGATTTGACCTATTCTTGATAAAGAAAACTCAAAAATCAAAAAATATCTACTAAATATGCTCAACATCTCTAGTTATCAAAAATATAACATGAATTATCAAAAATTAAAAATACAGTGAGGTACCACCTCACACCAACCAGAATAGCCATCATTAAAAAGTCTACACATAATGAATGCTGGAAAGTGGAGAAAATGGAACCCTCCCACACAGTTGGTGGGAACATAAATGGGTACAGCCACTACAGAAAACAGTATGGAGGTTCCTTAAAAAACTGAAAGTAGAACGACTGTATGACCCAGAAATCCCATTCCTGGGCATACATCCAGAGAAAACGCTAATTCAGAAAGATGCATGCAGCCGCAGTGTTCATTTCAGCACTATTTACAACAGCCTAGACATGGGAGCAACTTAAGTGTCCCTCACCAAATGAATGGATAAAGAAGAAGTGGTACATATGTATACAATGGAGTATAATTCGGCCATAGAAAACGATGAGATAATGCCATTTGCATCAACATGGATGGACCTTAGAGATTATCTTACTAAGTGAAGTGAACAAGGCAGAGAGAGACAAATGCTAAATGGTACCACTTATATGTGGAATCTAAAAAAAAAAATGATACAAATTATTTACAAAATAGCGATAGACTCACAAACGTGGAAAATTAACACATGATTACCAAAGGGGAAATCAGAGGAAGGGATAAATTACAAATGTGGAATTAAAATCTATAACTACTATACACAAAGTAGACATAGTTCAAGGAAAAAGAAATGCAAATTACTTTTAGAAATATAAGAAGTTCAGCCTTGCTGATAATTTTTAAAAACATGTTAAAACTACAGCAAGCTAGCCTATTCACTTAGACTGGCAAATGAAAAGTTACACTTATTAGACTTAAGTATCTCTTGGACTGCAAGGAGATCAAACCATTCAATCCTAAAGGAAATAAACCCTGAATATTCATTAGGAAGGACTGTTACTGAAGCTGAAGCTCCAATACTTTGGCCACTTGATGCAAAGAGCCAACTCATTGCAACAGACCTTGATGCTGGGAAAGACTGAAGGCAAAGGAGAATGGGGTGGCAGAGCATGAGTTGGTTAAATAGCATCACTGACTCAACGGACATGAATCTGAGCAAACTCTAGGAGACAGTGGAGGACAGAGGAGCCTGGTATGCTCCAGTCCATGAGGTCGCAAAGAGTCAGACAGGACTTACTGACTGAACAGCAACATACTGAAGTGGGCAAGTTCTACCATCTTTTCTGGTGAGAGTTCACCTTTCTAGAGAGCAATATCTATCAAAATCTTAAGCTCACATGATGTTTGACCTAGCAATTTAATTCCTAGAAACTTATTCTAAAGATCTATCAT
>SJYA01012919.1:5974-17356 GCA_006410615.1 Neotragus moschatus
TTTTTATAATAGCTGTTCTATTCGGTTTGTGAGGTGATACCTCATTGTGGTTTTGATTTGCCTTTCTCTAATAATTATGATATTGAGCATCTTTTCATGTGCCTATTGGCTAAATGAATGCTGTCTTTGGAAAAATTTCTATTGAAGTCGTCTTTCCTTTTTTTTTTTTTTTTTGGCTATTGAGTTGCTTGGGCTTCCCATGTGGCTCAGTTGGTTAAGAATCCACCTGCAATGCAGAGACCCTTGTTCGATCCCTCAGTTTGGAAAATCCCCTGGAAAGGGGAAAGGTTACCCACTCCAGTATTCTGGCCTGGAGAATTCCATGGACAGTAAAGTCCATGGGGTTGCAAAGAGTCGGACATGACTGAGTGGCTTGCACATGAACGTGACTATTGAGTTGTATGAGCTATTTGTATATTTTTGATAGTAACTCCTTGTCACTTACTTTCTTCAGGTTGTCTCTTCATTTTGTTGATGGTTTCCTTTGCTGTGCAAAAGCTTTTTAACTTGGATGAGGTCCCATTTGTCTACTTTTGCTTTTATTTCATTTGCCTTGGGATACTGATCTAACAACATTTTGCTGCAATTTATGCCAGAGAATGTTTTGCTTATGTTCTTTTCTAGCAGTTGTATGGTTCAGTTCAGTTGCTCAGTCATGTCCGACTCTGTGACCCCATGGAATGCAGCACACCAGGCTTCCCTGTCCATCAACAACTCTGGGAGCTTGCTCAAATTCATGTCCATCAAGTCAGTGATGCCATCCAACCATCTTATCTTCTGTCATTCCCTTCTCCTCCTGCCTTCAATCTTTTCCAGCATCAGGATCTTTTCCAGTTCATATCAGGTGGCCAAAGTACTGGAGCTTCAGCTTTAGCATCGTTCCTTCCAAAGAAATCCAAGGGCCGATCTCCTTCAGAATGGACTGGTTGGATCTCCTTGCAGTCCAAGGGACTCTCAAGAGTCTTCTCCAACACCACAGTTCAAAAGCATCAGTCTTTCAGTGCTGAGCTTTCTTTATAGTTCAGCTCTCACACCCATACATGACTACTGGAAAAACCATAGCTTTGACTAGATGGACCTTTGTCGGCAAAGTAATGTCTCTGCTTTTTAATATGCTGTCTAGATTGGTCATAGTTCTTCTGCCAAGGAGCAAGCATCTTTTAATTTCATGGCTGCAGGCACCATCTGCAGTGAATTTGCAGTCTAAGAAAATAAAATCTGTCACTGTTTCCACTGTTTTCCCATCAGTTTGCCATGAAGTGATGGGACCGAATGCCATGACCTTAGTTTTTTGAATGTTGAGTTTTAAAGCAACTTTTGACTCTCCTCTCATTCATCAAGAGGCTCTTCAGTTCCTTTTCACTTTCTGTCATAAGGATGGTGTCATCTGCATATCTTGAGGTTATTGATATTTCTCCTGGCAATCTTGATTCCAGCTTGTGCTTCATCTAGCCTGGCATTTCACGTGATGTACTCTACATATAAGTTAAATAAGGAAGGTGACAGTATACAGCCTTGAAGTACTCCTTTCCCGATTTAGAACCAGTCTGTTGTTCCATGTCCAGTTCTAACTGTTGCTTCTTGACCTGCATACAGATTTCTCCAGAGGCAGGTAATGTGGTCTGGTATTCCCATCTCTTTAAGAATTTTTCACTGTTTGTCGTGATCCACACAGTTAAAGGCTTGGGCGTAATCAATAGAGCAGAAGTAGGTATTTATCTGGAACTCTTACTTTTTCGAATATTCAGCGGATGTTGACAATTTGATCTCTGGTTTCTCTGCCTTTTCTAAAACCAGCTTGAACATCTGGAAGTTCTCGGTTCACATACTGTTGAAGCCTGGCTTGGAAAATTTTGAGCATTACTTTGCTAGGGTGGGAGGTGAGGGCAGTTGTGTGGTAATTTAAGCATTCTTTGGCATTGTCTTTCTTTGGGATTGGAATGAAAATGGACCTTTTCCAGTCCTGTGGCCACTTCTGAGTTTTCCAAATTTGCTGGCATATTGAGTGCAGCGCTTTCACAGCATCATTTTTTAGGATTTAAAGTAGCTCAACTGGAATTCATCACCTCAACTAGCTTTGTTTGTAGTGATGCTTCCTAAGGCACTCTTCACTTTGGACTCTAGGATGTCTGGCTCTAGTTGAGTGATCACACTATAGTGGTTATCTGGGTCATTAATATCTTTTTTGTATAGTTCCTCTGTGTATTCTTGGCACCTTTTCTTAATATCTTCAGTTTCTCTTAGGCCCATACTGTTTTGTCCTTTATTTGCCCATCTTTGCATGAAATATTCCTTTGGTATCCCTAATTTTCTTGAACAGATCTCTAGTCTTTCCCATTCTGTTGTTTTTCTCTATTTCTTTGCCTTGATCACTGAGGATCAATGATAGCTCAGTTGGTAAAGAGTCTGCCTGCAATGCAGCAGACACACCAGTTCAATTCCTGGGTTGTGATGATCCACCGAAGAAGGGATAGGCTACCCACTCCAGTATTCTTGGGCTTTCCTTGTGGCTTAGCTGGTAAAGAGTCCACCTGCAGTGCAGGAGACCTAGGTTCGACCCCTGGGTTGGGAAGATCCCCTGGAGGAGGGAAAGGCTGTCCACTCCAGTATTCTGGCCTAGAAAATTCCGTAGACTGTATAGTCCATGGGGTCACAAAGAGTTAGACAGAACTGAGCAGCTTTCACTTTCAGTTGTATGGTGTTATGTCTTATATTCAGTTCTTTATACCGTTTGAGTTTATTTTTGTATATGGTGTGGGGGAGTGTTCTGATTTCATTGATTTTTATGTAACTGTCCAGCTTTCCCAGTACTGCTTATGGAAGAGACTTTTTTCATTATGTGTTCTTGCCTCCTTTGTTTTAGGTTAATTGGCTGTAGGTTTGTTGCTTTATTTCTGGGCTGTCTATTCTGTTCCATTGACATACGTTTTTGTGGCAATTGCATGCCCTTTGATTACTGTAGCTTTGTAGTATTGTCTGAAGTCTGGGAGGCTTATGCCTCCAGCTTTGTTCTTTTCTTCAGTATTGCTTTAGCAGTTCTGGGTCTTTTATGGTTCCATATAAATTTTAGGATTATTAGTCCTAGTATTGTGAACATGGAATGTATATTTTGATAGGGTTTGCACTAAATCTGTAGATTGCTTTGGGTAGTATGGCCATTTTAATAATAATCCCAGTCTAAGAGCATGGGACACTTTTCCATTTCTTTGAATCATCTTCAGTTTACTTGAAGAAAAGTATCCATTTCCTTCAGTGTTCTATAGTTTTCAGTGTATAGCCCTTTCATGCCCATAGTTAAAAATTTATTCCTGGGTATTTTTTGGACATGGTTATATTTTGGGGGGCTCCAAAATCACTGCAGATGGTGATTGCAGCCATGAAATTAAAAGATGCTTACTCCTTGGTAGGAAAGTTATGACCAACCTAGGTAGCATATTCAAAAGCAGAGACATTACTTTGCCTACAAAGGTCTGTCTAGTCAAGGCTATGGTTTTTCCAGTAGTCATGTATGGATGTGAGAGTTGGACTGTGAAGAAAGCTGAGCACCGAAGAATTGATGCTTTTGAACTGTAGTGATGGAGAAGACTCTTGAGAGTCCCTTGGACTGCAAGGAGATCCAACCAGTCCATTCTGAAGGAGATCAGTCCTGGGTGTTCTTTGGAAGGAATGATGCTAAAGCTGAAACTCCAATACTTTGGCCACCTCACGTGAAGAGTTGACTCATTAGAAAAAACTCGGATGCTGGGAGGGATTGGGGGCAGGAGAAGGGGACAACAGAGGATGAGATGGCTGGATGGCATCACCGACTCAATGGATGTGAGTTTGGGTGAACTCCGGGAGTTGGTGATGGACGGAGAGGCCTGGCGTGCTGTGATTCATGGGCTCGCAAAGAGCTGGACATGACTGAGTGACCGGACTGAACTGAATAAACAGCATTGCTTTTTTACTTTCTGATATTTCATTGTTAGCGTAAAGAAATGCAACAGATTTCTGTATATTAATCTTATATCCTGCTAACTTGTTGAAATCATTTATTCTAATAGTTTTTGTGTGAAGTCTGCAGGGCTCTCTGTATTGAATATCATGTCATCTGCAAATAGTGACAGTTTTACCTCTTCTCTTCAAATTTGGATACCTTTTGTTTTTCTAATCTGATTTCTTTGCTAGGATTTCTAATACTGTATTAGATAGTAGTGGTGAGAGTTAGGTAGTCTTATTCCTGAATGAGCAGGAAGGCTTTCAGCTTTTCACTGTTGAGTATGATGTTGGCTATGGGTTTATTGTAAATGGCTTTTATTGTGTTGAGCTATGTTCCCACTGTGCCACCTTGGTGAGAGTTTTTGTCATGAATAGATACTGAATTTTATCAGATGCTTTTTCTGCATCTATTGAGATGGCCATGTGATTTTGTCTTTCCTTTTGTTAATGTGGAATGTCACATTGATTTACTTAGTGTTGAACCATTATCATTATATAGTTTTCATCTTTGTCTTTCTTTATGGACTTTGTTTTAAAGTTTGTGTTGCCTAATGTGAATATTGCTACCCCTGTTTTCTTACTGTTTTCATTTGAGTGAAATACCCTTTTCCATCCCCTCACTTTCAATCTGTGTATCTCTTTTGCCCTAATGTGAATCTCTTGTTAACAACGTACTATAGTTTTTTTTTTTTGTTTTAACTGCCATTCTGTTCTTTTGATTGGAGCATTTAGTCTGTTGACATTTAAATGAATTATTGACAAGTATATGTTTATTGCCATTTTAAAACCTTGTTTTCCAGATGATTTTGTAATTCTTGCTTGTTCATTTCTTTTTTGTTGTTTGATGGTTTTCCTTTTTTTTTGCTTGAGTTGCTTTCTTTTTATGACTGTTATATGATTTTGATTTGTAGTTACCTTGGTTTTCAAGTACATTAACCTGTAATTGTATCTACTTGCATTAGACTGGCAGTTATGTAAGTTCAGACACATTCTAAAAGATATACATTTTTTTCCTGCTTTCCCTCAATTTTATTTTGATGACCTGTTTTATATCATAATGTTTATCTTTTTGCTATTAATTGTAGTTATCACTTCTACAGAACTTTTTGATGGTTTTTTAATCTGTGACCTGGCTCAATTAGTTCAGTTCAGTTGCTTAGTTGTGTCGTTTATTTAAGTGATCTTCAGTTATTTTATGTATTTGCCTTTCCTATTATGATTTTCCCTTTCCTATAGAGTCTTGATTCTTTCCTAGTTAGAGAAGACCTTTTGATATTTCTTTTAGGTTGGGTTTGGTATTGCTATATTCTGGTTTTTGCTTGTTTAAGAAATCCTTTATCTCTTCTTTTAGTCTAAAGGATAACCTTGCTGGGTAGAGTAACCTAGGTTGTAGATCTTTCCCTTTCATGACTTTGAATATATCGTGCCACTTCCTTCTGGCTGCAAAGTTTCTGCAAAGAAATTAGCTAATAGCCTTTTGGGGGTTCCTTTGTAACTCTTTGTTTCTCTTTTGCTGCCTTTAGATTCCTCTNTTTTAGTCTAAAGGATAACCTTGCTGGGTAGAGTAACCTAGGTTGTAGATCTTTCCCTTTCATGACTTTGAATATATCGTGCCACTTCCTTCTGGCTGCAAAGTTTCTGCAAAGAAATTAGCTAATAGCCTTTTGGGGGTTCCTTTGTAACTCTTTGTTTCTCTTTTGCTGCCTTTAGATTCCTCTCTTGAACTTTGTCCATTTTAATCACAGTATGTCATGGTGTTGGTCTGTGTAGGTGCATCTTATTTGGGACCCTCTTGTGCTTTCTGTACCTAGATATCTGTTTCCTTTGTTAGGTTTGGTAAATTTTCAGCCATAATTTCTTCAAATACTTTTTGGGGTTTTGTTTTGTTTTGTTTTGTTTTTTGCTATACCGTGCAACTTGTGGGATCTTAGTTCCCTGACCAGGGAGTGAACCCAGGCCCACAGTAGTGCAAGCACTGAGTCTTAACCATTGGACCACCAGAGAATTCCCTGAAATGCATTTTTAATACCCTTCTTTCTTTTCTTCTGGAACCCCTATTATGTGTAGGTTGGCATACTTTGATCTTATCTCGTAGACCTTCTTTAATTCTATCATTAAAAAAACATTTGTGTTTTTTGTTCTGATTGGAGGATTTCTGTTATTCTGTGTTGCAGATCACTTATCCATTCTGCACTATTTAGTGTACTATTCTTTACTTCTAGATTGATTTTTATCTTGGCAATTGAGTTGTTTAATTTTGATTGGATCCTCTTTATAGTTTCTAATTCCTTGTTACAGCAATTCTGCATTTCTGTCAATAATCTTTATTCCTTTAGCATTTTTTTTAACCTCCTTTTTGAACTCACAGTCAGGTAGACTGGAGAAGTCTGTTTCATCGTTTGTTCTTTCAGAGGATTTCTCTTTCTCTTTGAACTGGGAGTGGTTCCTATGCTTTTTAAATTTTCCTTACATTTACCTGTCTCTTTAAATTTAGGAGAAACAGTTGACTTCTATGGTTTTAAAGGGCTCGCTTTTATGTGGGAGCATCCCTGAGTAGACTGTGGGTCCAGTAATTTTGGTGTGAGGGCTTCTTTTGGCATGGCATCTTTTCCTTCAAAGTGCTCTGACTATTATCCTCTTGATAAGGAGTGACTGGTGTTGTGGTGACCAGAGCCTGCACCAGATGTTGGGCAGGGCCTCCTTTTCACTCCGTGGCTGTCACAGCCTGTTGTGGGGTGGGAGAAATCCTGAGGGTCAGTTCTATAAGGCTCNGTTGTTTAATTTTGATTGGACCCTCTTTATAGTTTCTAATTCCTTGTTACAGCAATTCTGCATTTCTGTCAATAATCTTTATTCCTTTAGCATTTTTTTTAACCTCCTTTTTGAACTCACAGTCAGGTAGACTGGAGAAGTCTGTTTCATCGTTTGTTCTTTCAGAGGATTTCTCTTTCTCTTTGAACTGGGAGTGGTTCCTATGCTTTTTAAATTTTCCTTACATTTACCTGTCTCTTTAAATTTAGGAGAAACAGTTGACTTCTATGGTTTTAAAGGGCTCGCTTTTATGTGGGAGCATCCCTGAGTAGACTGTGGGTCCAGTAATTTTGGTGTGAGGGCTTCTTTTGGCATGGCATCTTTTCCTTCAAAGTGCTCTGACTATTATCCTCTTGATAAGGAGTGACTGGTGTTGTGGTGACCAGAGCCTGCACCGGATGTTGGGCAGGGCCTCCTTTTCACTCCGTGGCTGTCACAGCCTATTGTGGGGTGGGAGAAATCCTGAGGGTCAGTTCTATAAGGCTCATTGCCCTTAAGTATGTGATTTGTCCCCAAGGAGGTGAGTGCTGAATCAGGTGATGCCCATGTGGTCATAGAATCTGTGCCCAAGCAGGCCCCCATAGTTCTGCCCAGAAGCAGTTCAAGGTCTCATGCATTTCTTGCCTAGTGTTCAGCTGGTGCTGGAGGCTGGGGCATTGTGGCTGCAGGAAGTGAGGTGGTTGTGTTGCTGCCTGGCATTGGGGCTGCCCCAGGACCTGTCTACCCCAGATCCAGCTCTAAGTTGCTGTGTGATGTGGGCAGAACTGGAACACCCCTGCAAGGGAAGGAACAGCTGAGTACTCCTCCCAAAGGGACTATCTGCCTTGCCTGCTACCCACTGTGCACACTGACAAAGTCCACTGCTGGAGCCCAGCTCCTCCATGAATTCTGGCAGTCGGCTCTGGTTTGGCCCAGACCATTTGAATGCAGAGTTCCAAAGAATAGCAAGGAGAGATAAGAATTCCTTCCTCAATGATGAATGCAAAGAAATAGAGGAAAATAATAGAATGGGAAAGACTAGAGATCTCTTCAAGAAAATTAGAGATACAAAGGGAATATTTCATGCAAAGATGAGCACAATGAAGGACAGAAATAGTATGGACCTAACAGAAGAAAAGATATGAAGAAGAGGTGGCAAGAATACACAGAAGAACTAGCAAAAAAGATCTTCATTACTCAGATAACCATGATGGTGTGATCACTCACCTAGAGCCAGACATCCTGGAATGTGAAGTCAAGTGGGCCTTAGGAAGCATCACTACAAACAAAGCTAGTGGAGGTGATGGAATTCCAGTTGAGCTATTTCAAATCCTAAAAACTGATGCTGTGAAAGCACTGTACTCAGTATGTCAGCAAATTTGGAAAACTCAACAGTGGCCACAGAACTGGAAAAGATCAGTTTTCATTCTAATCCCAAAGAAAGGAAATCCCAAAGAATGCTCAAACTACCACACAATTGCCCTCACCGCACACGCTAGTAAAGTAATGCTCAAAATTCTCCAAGCCAGGTTTCAGCAATCCATGAACCATGAACTTCCAAATGTTCAGGCTGGATTTAGAAAAGGCAGAGGAACCAAAGATCAAATTGTCAACATCTGCTGAACCATAGAAAAAGAAAGTTCCAGAGAACATCTACTTTTGCTTTATTGACTGCGTCAAAGCCTCTATGTGAATCACAACAAACTGTGGAAAATTCTTAAAGAGATGGGAATACCAGACCACATTACCTGCCTCCTGAGAAATCTGTAGGCAAGTCAAGAAGCAACAGTTAGAACTGGGCGTGGAACAACAGACTGGTTCCAAATTGGGAAAGGAGTACTTCAAGGCTGTATATTGTAACCCTGCTTATTTAACTTATATGGAGAGTACATCATGAGAAATGCCAGGCTGGATGAAGCACAAGTTGGACTCAAGATTGCCAGGAGAAATATCAATAACCTCAGATATGCAGATGACACCATCCTTATGACAGAAAGCGAAGAAGAACTGAAGAGCCTGTTGATAAAAGTGAAAGAGGAGAGTGAAAAAGTTGGGTTAACACTCAACATTCAGAAAACTAAGGTCATGGCATCTGGTCCCATCACTTCATGGCAAATAGATGTGGAAACAGTGTCAGACTTTGTTTTTTGGGGGGCTCCAAAATCACTGGAGATGGTGATTGCAGCAATGAAATTAAAAGATACTTAACTCCTTGGAAGAAAAACTATGACCAACCTAGACAGCATATTAAAAATCAGAGACATTTCCAACAAAGGTCTAATCAAGGCTATGGTTTTTCCAGTGATCATGTATGGATGTGAGAGTTGGACCATAAAGAAAGCTTAACACAGAAGAATTGGTGCTTTTGAACTGTGGTGTTGGTGAAGACTCCTGGGAGGCCCTTGGACTGCAAGGAGATCAAACCCGTCCATCCTAAAGGAGATCAGTCCTGAATATTCATTGGAAGGACTGATGCTGAAGCTGAAGCCCTAATAGTTCGGCCACCTGATGCAAAGAACTAACTCCTTGGAAAAGACCCTGATGCTGGGAAAGATTGAAGGCAGGATAAGACAACAACAGAAGATGAGATGGATGGCATCACTGATGCAATGGACATGAGTTTGAGTAAGCTCCAGAAGTTGTTGATGGACAGGGAAGCCAGTCCGTGGGATCACAAAGAGTTAGACATGACTGAGCAACTGAACTGAACTAACACGACAGGCCCTTTGGGCCATCTCCCCCTGGCTTGACAGAGTCCTCCCTCAGAGTCCACCTCCTGGAGTTTCACTGCCTGGCTACTCTACATACTAGTGGCCTACTTGGCACGGCTTTCAATCTGAGAAGGGCTGTGAGGTGGAAGCTGTGGCGCATCTCTGTCCACCTTGATGCCTAGCAAGCCAGTAGGTTTGCACACCTCATGATCAGAGTCCAAGCCCTGCAGCGCCTCTGATCTCCCAGCAGACAGAGAGCCTTTGCAGACCCTCCCTGCTTCACAGATCCCTCCCCGGGGTGCCTATCCCATCCTGATGCCCCCCCCTTTTTTTTATTCCATCTGTGGGAATCTTTTTCACTTCTTTGGTTGTGTAAGAGCTCTTCAGACAGCTTCCAGTTGGTTTTCTGTGAGAACTGTTCTATGTGCAGATGTATTTTTGATGCATTCATTGGGACGAGGTGAGCTCCATGTCCTCTGACTCATCGTCTTGATCTCTCCCCAACCCTGCTACTTCTTTAGAAACAAAAAATAGTTTGATTCCTGCTGCTGAAAACCCTAATGGAAAATTAAACCTAGGCTGGAAAAGAGAGGAGAAATGCAGTCTCATATAAGTGGATCTGTGTTAAACATTAAGAGATACCTATCTTCTACTATGGGATTCCCTGGTGGCTCAGTGGTGAAGAATCCAACTGCCAGTGCAAGAAATGGGAGTTTGATCCCTGGGTCAGAAAGATCCCCTGGAGAAGAAAATGGCACCCCACTTCAATATTCTTGCCTTGGAAATTGCATGGACAGAGGAGCCTAGCAGACTACAGTCAGTGGGGTCTCTGACTTAGGTAAACAAACAGCAATCTACCAAGGATGAGGCTTTCAAATTTTTTTGCCTAACACTTAGAGTGCTTATTTAAAATGTAGATTTTAATGCAATAAGAATGAAATTAAGTTATCTTTCCCAGAAATTTGTATCAGTAGTCCCGGCTTTATTGGAAGACTATATTTTGAAAACATGAAAGTGTTAGTCACTCAGTCGTGTCCAACTCTGTGACCACATGGACTGTAGCCTACCAGGCTCCTCTGTCTACGGGATTCTCCAGGCAAAAATACTGGAGTGGGTTGCCATTTCCTTCTCCAGGGGATCTTCTCGATACTTTGAGAAACATGCTCTTAATTTATGCTATAGAAAAAAGGTGAAGGCTTTTAAAATTCCTCAGTGGTTGTCCCCAGGCTGAATCTATCATGTTGGTAGCTTTTTCATCCACAGCTCCCCTCACCTTCCCCTCAACTAAAACTTCTGGGTAAGGCTTGCATCCACTCATCACCTGCTGAGATAGCATTTTCTAATAGTCTCTAGAACTTTCAAAAATTTTTTCTTTTTTTTTCCTTCTTTTCTTTCTTTTTTAATTTAAATTTATTTATTTTAATTGGAGGCTAATTACTTTAAAATATTGTATTGGTTCTACCACACATCAACATGAATCCGCCACGGGCATACATGTGTTCCCCATCCTAAACCCCCCTCCCACCTCCGTCCCTGTACTATCCCTCTGGGTCATCCCAGTGCACCAGCCCCAAGCATCCTATATCGAACCTGGACCGGCGATTCGTTTCATCTATGATATTATACATGTTTCAATGCCGTTCTCCCAAATTATCCCACCCTNGCCACGGGCATACATGTGTTCCCCATCCTAAACCCCCCTCCCACCTCCGTCCCTGTACTATCCCTCTGGGTCATCCCAGTGCACCAGCCCCAAGCATCCTATATCGAACCTGGACCGGCGATTCGTTTCATCTATGATATTATACATGTTTCAATGCCGTTCTCCCAAATTATCCCACCCTCTCCCTCTCCCAGGGAGAACAGTCTAAAAGACTGTTCTATACACCTGTGTCTCTTTTGC
>SJYA01012920.1:0-11417 GCA_006410615.1 Neotragus moschatus
CTTAATCTTATATAACATATAATTTCTTGGTTATAGGTGTGTGTGCTCAGTTGTGCCTGGTTCTTTGCAACCCCATAGACTATAGCTTCCTAGGCTCCTTTGTTAATGGAATTTTCTAGTCAAGAATGCTAGAGTGGGTTGCCATTTCCTAAACCAGGGAATCTTCCCAACCCAGGGATCAACCTGTGGCTCTTGTGTTGGTGGGCGCTTTACCACTGTGCCACCTGGGAAGCCCTCAAAGATAGAGTGCTTCTCATACTGCTCCAGGTAAGACTTGAAACCTGGCTTAAGAGATCAGTATCTGATCTCTGAGGCTCCTGGGGAAAATATTTTTAGGTACTTTCTTGGAGGTCTAGTGGTTAAGTGCCAATGCAGGGAACATGGGTGCAATACCTGGTTTGGGAGGATTCCACACACCGTGGACCAAATATGCCTGTGCACCACAATTACTTGGTTTTATTTCTCTAGATAATCCCTAATTTATTAATGTCTTCTTTGGAGTCCCATAAGCTTTGGGTAATGTTGGTAATAACATATCTAACTCATATCACTTGTCTCCAAAAGTAATCTCTATGTTGAAGTATTTAATACCAACTATAAAGTGTGAAATAATACTTTGGACTTGGGGACTGGTTCGACAAGGAGAATCCTGACATTTAACAGCCACTAGACCTTATAGGACTTTCTAGGTGGTGCTAGTGGTAAAGAACCCACCTGCCAATGCTGGAGACATAAGAGATGCGGGTTTGATCCCTGGGTTGAGAAGATCCCCTGGAGGAGAGCATGGCAATCCACTCCAGTATTCCCTGGAGAATCTCTTGAACAGAGGAGCCTAGAGAGCTACAGTCCATAGGGTCACAAAGAGTCAGACATGACTGAAGCAATTTAGCAGGCACGCACTCACAGACCTTGTAAAAGTTACATATTCTTTTTGAGCTTCCATTTCCTCAGAGGTACAGAGTTAATAGTAATGGTCCAAATATGACAGGGATTAAGTAAGATCATATGTACAATTTTTAATGCATCACAAGAGCTTAACAACTATTAGTTCTTTTATGGAAAAACAAAGCAAAACACTGTGTAGTGTGAATTTGTGTTTGAGAGGTATCATATACAATGTTTGCCTACCAAGTATTCTTCACTAGATGTATGCATACGTTATTGAAACAAAACAGAATTCATTCAATTCATCAAATATTTATCTAAGTCCAACTGAGAAGTGTAAAGCTTTATTCTAGTGACAGAGAGAAGCAAAGATAATTCCTGCCTTCCTGGAGAGAGAACATTTTAATAAATATCTTTGATATAAGTAGACTAGAATAGGTGTTGAGTTAAGGGAGATATCTCATGCAATAATGGAAGAGGAAAAAGAGAAAGACATTCTGATTGAAGTTATTGGCAAATGTGTTAAGTAGGCAATGTGTCATGGAAGGCTCAGAGCCTTAGGCGGGCTTTGACAGCAGGTTCGGGAGGAATTATTGTCAGTTTCAAAACTTGTGCATGAATTTACTTGGTAGAAAAGTGAATTGTGTGCTCACTTCAGCATCACATATACAGAAAATAAGTGAAAACTGCAGCAAGATGTAAAGAAATTTTCCCTGAATAAAGGAACAAAATACAAATGAAGTGTTACTATATCAGAAAGGAATTCTCTACACAAGTGACAATGTTAGAAAAATTTGAGTTGAAAGCTTAATCTTTGAATTAAAAATATGGTGTTGGTCTTACTGGAATGTCAACAGATTTCTTCTGTGCTTTGTATTTTTAAAACTTTACCCAGTTTCTAAATTTATTGTCAGGTTTGAATTCAAGGAAAATGCAGATTTTCCTTGAGGCAAGCAGTTGATTTGAGAACTGTGAGAGAGCTCAGTTCAGTTCAATCGCTCAGTCATGGCCGACTCTTTGCAGCCCATGGACTGCAGCATGCCAGGCCGCCTGTCCCACACCAACTTCTGGACCTTACTCAAACTCATGTCCATCAAGTCGGGGATGCCATCCAAACGTCTCATCCTCTGTCATCCCCTTCTCCTCCTGCCTTCAATATTTCCCAGCATCAGGGTCTTTTCCAAGGAGTCAGTTTTTCGCATCAGGTCGCCAGCGTATGGGAGCTTCAGCGTCAGCATCAGTACTTCCAGTGAATATTCAGGACTGATCTCCTTGAGGACTGACTGGTTTGATCTCAGTCCAAGGGGCTTTCAATAGTCTTCTCCAACACCACAGTTCAAAAGCATCAGTTCTCCGTACTCAGCTTTCTTTATAGTCAACTCTCACATCCTGACTCTCATACCTGACCACTGGAAAAATCATAGCTTTGACTAGATAGACCTCTGTCAGCACAGTAGTGTCTTTGCTTTTTAATATGCTGTCTAGGTTGGTCATAGCTTTTCTTCCAAGAAGCAAGCCTCTTTTAATTACATGGCTGCATTCACCATCTGAAGTGATTTTGGAGCCCAAGAAAATGAAGTCTGTCACTGTTTCCATTGTTTCTCCATCTGTTTGCAATGGAATGCTGGGACCTGATGCTATAATCTTTGTTTTTTGAATGTTGAGCTTTAAGCCAGTTTTTTCACTCTCTTCTTTCACTTTCATCGAAAGGCTCTTTAGTTCCCCTTCATTTCTGCCCATAAGAGTGGTGTCATCTGCATATCTGAGGTACTGATATTTCTGCTGGCCATCTTGATTCCAGATTGTGCTTCGTCCAGCCAAGTATTTCACATAATGTACTCTTCATATGAGTTAAGTAAGCTGGATGACAATATACAGCCTTGATGTACTCCTTTCCCAGTTTGGAACCCGTCTGTCGTTTCATGTCCATTTCTAGCTGTTGCTTCTTGGCCTGTGTACAGATTTCTCAGGAGGCAGGTCAGGTGGTCTGGTTTTCCCATCTCTTTAAGAATTTTCCCCAGTTTGTTGTGATTGACACAGTTAAATACTTTGGCATAATCAATAAAGCAGAAGTAGGTGTTTCTCTGGAACTCGCTTGCTTTCTCTATGATCCAACGGATGTTGGCAATTTGATCTCCAGTTCCTTTGCCTTTTCTAAATCCAGCTTGAATATTTGAGAGTTCATGGTTCACATATTGTTGAAGCCTAGCTTGGAAAATTTTGAGCATTACTTTGCTGGCATGAGAGATGAGTGCAATAGAGCAGCAGATTGAACATTCTTTGGCATTGCCCTTCTTTGAGATGGGAATGAAAGCTGACCTTTTCCATTCCTGTGGCCACTGTTAACTTTTCCAGATTTGCTGGCATATTGAGTGCAGCACTTTAACAACATCATCTTCTAGGATTTGAAATAGCTCAACTGGAATTCTGTCACCTCCACTAGCTTTGTGAGAGAGTTAAACATCATTAAACAATTCACTCAGCAAATATTTACTGGATGTATTATGTGCTCATGGCACTGTTCCAGGTTCATTGGGAAACTGATAATAAACAAGTAAGTATATAGCATGTCAGATTATGTAAGTTCCATCAAGCAAATTAAAGCAGTGGATTGGTTGATAGTGTTGGAGAAGGGTGAAATTTGCTCCTTTATGTAAATAAATCAGGGAAGAACTTGTGAGAGATCTGATCAGAGACAATTCTTAATGGGGAAGTAAGTCAGAACAGTGTCCTAGGGAGAGGATTCCAGACAGAGAAAACAGCAAGAGCGAGGTTCCCAAGTTTGGAGCACGTGTGGAATTTCCCAGGAATAGCAAGGACTCCAGTGTGGCTGAGAAGGAGAATGAGAGAAGAAGCAGAGGCGGCTGCAACATCAGGCTCTGCCAGCCGTTGCGGAGTCTGGATTTTATTACAAGCATTACATTCATGATCTGACTTGCTGTTGTTTAGTCCCTCAGTCATATCCAACTTTTTGCGACCCCGTGGAATGTAGCCCACCAGACTCCTTGGTCTATGGCATTCTCCAGGCAAGAGTACTGGAGTGGGTTGCCGTTTCCCCCTCCAGGGGATTTTCACAATCCAGGATCAGACTTGGGTCTCTGCATCTCCTGCATTGGCAGGTGGATTCTTCACCACTGGCTCCACCTGGGAAGCCCAATTTGGCCCTTGACTACCTCTTAAACTTTGCCTTGACTTCTTGTCTTTGTACTCCCTACATCTGTGTTGTCCAGTACAGGAGCATCGATCACGTAGCTACTGAGAACTTGGAATGTGGCCAGTTCAAATGGACAGTATGAAAAAAAAAAAAAGTAATGTATTTCACTAATTTTTATCTTGTTTAATAGACTGAAATGAAAGTATCTTGGATAAATAAAACATTTTTGGTTGAATAAAATAAAACCATCTGTCTCTTTTCTTTTAATTAACATTTTTATTTTGAAATAAGTCTGCAGTTGTAAGAAGCAATACAGAGGAATCGTGTGTTCCCTTTATTCACTTTTCCCCTATGGTGTTAAAGTTTAAGGTGTGCAACACTTTCATTTCATACATTTATATATTGCAGTATGCTTTCCGCCATAGCATTAGTTAACACTAGCCAGTGTGTCCCATAATTGTCATTTCAGTGTTTTGTGGTGAGAACATTAAAGATCTCGCTTCTTAGCAGCTTTGAAGTATATAATACAGAGGTAGTTACTATAATCATTCTATTTTACACTTGGGGACGCAGTCTAAGAGAGATTAAATTAGTGGTTCAAAGTTAGAGTTAATAATTATGAAAGCTAGGATATGATTCTGTGCAATGTGAAGGTTCAAACCTTCACCAATGATGCATGCTGCCTCTTATTTCAATAATTTAAGTTGGTCACTTGAGTAAATCATGGAAAAGGTGATGCTCCCTTTGTTTTATTTTTCAACATATTTCGTTCACATATAGTCTGGTAAAATCAAAGCAGGTTCTGTTTCTTCTATGCCTTTACATTTATTGTGTCCCCACTGCCTCTATAAATAACATTTTAAAATAAGAATGAGCCCTTGCCCAAAGTTACTAAAACTTCTAGCTTCTTCCATTTTATATTGCAGCCCAAAGACTTTGACATCATAAATATCTATATGTGAATAATATTGAATTTTCATCATCAGGTAACTCCAGAGTTGTTGATATGAAAATGTAATACAGCATATTTTTTACCATCACGCCTCCTGCCACATTTTAATAGATTATATTTATCATCTGAAATGACAATATTTTGTTATTTTTTTCTCCTTAAAATACTAAATCCTTAATTAAAGATGACCGTTTAGTTGGCCATTGCTTTATATAACACACAGGAGTCTATATTTGGAATTCTTTAGTCTTCTGTCACCTGTACACCTGCTCCACATAGCTATTTTTATATGAAAATTGTTGCTCTCTAGGATCACTTTGCCTCTATGTTGCTAGTGTATTATTGCTATTCTCTTTCACTGGCATGCTCCTATTATGTAATTGTGTAACTGAGAAGAGTTCTTTCAACCTGGGAACATCTGCTTCAAATAGTATAGAAATTATTTATTTTTTGTCATTTTCCTAAAATATTAACTTTGATTAATGATCATATACAGGCTTTGTTCTTCTTATCTGGGTGTCAATAGTAATTGGAATCCATATCCATATCCTACCTTGCAATCATGCTGCAAAAGGCCAATAAATTCCCGCTGAGTGTGTTACTTGTTAAATTTAGTGCATTACACTCAGGGTAATGAATAAAAGCAGTGGGCCGTTACCGTCTGGCTGGCTGGCTGAGGAAGGCTGGAACAACCAGACTCCCCGGAGGCTTTGAGCCGGCTTAGAACGGTGACAAGCAGAACCAACGGAGTCCCTGAGCCTCACAGTTCAGTTTGTCTCCCTTAATTTCCCCTTCTGTGAAGGCTCAGAAGGCTGTGGGGAGGTGAGGTCATCATAGCCATTAATTCACACTTTCCTAAGATGCTACATGCTTTGGTTTCATGAACAAGCAAATAGAGTTTAAATAAATAGCTACGTATTTACCTTCAGCAGTTGAGAGTACCATTGAACATAAACTAGTGGCTACGTCTCCACGCGGTTCACTTTGTATATGCATGTATGTCTACTGTGAATTCATTTTTCTATGTTAACAATGCACATAGATATTTTAATATAAGTGAATAATCAATGAAGCAAGCCCCAAAGATACATATGTACTTATTTCCATCTCATATTTATTGAATACACATAAGCAGTTACTGAAAAAATGACTGCCACATTCTTAGGCCTACATGGAGCTCTTTCTTAATAGGAAAATATTTTCTTCATATGAAAAGATTCCATCTTAAGCTCTAATATTATAAAAATTAAATCTATATTTTAAAGGCACAGCTGCAAGGATAATACAGCAATGTGGTCTATGTTCTCAGTAAACTTAAAAAAAAGTGACTGAAAGCTAGTCTTTCTTTTTCCACCAAATACTTGTTATACACTGTGTTTTGTGCGAAAGTCAGCTGATTCTCTAAGTCTTCTGAGTTATTCTGAAGGTTAATATCCATCCAGAAACAACTAAATTCTCAAAGAAAGGAGGAAAAATAATTTATATGAAATGACTGCTTATATTACTCTTGAATATATTGGAAATTTTAGTGTAGAGTGTCCTTTGCAAACCATGATAGAGCATCTGGTTGCAAATAACATGGTGTAGCTCATTAGAGAGATATTAGTTCTAATTATTCAATATGTAAGTGAGGTCATTATAGTAACATTATCTCAATGAGGTAAGTAAGCACATGTGAAATCTAACACTGCTGCTTGAAAGAAGTTTTAGAAGCAAATGTAAGGAATTAATGATCACTTAAGTGTACATTAAAATATGTTGAAAACCAGTCATGAATCTTTAACATGTAATGGAAAAATAATAGAATGATAGGTACTCTGATTAAGTCTGCTGGAGATTAAAAAAAAAAAAAAAATTCCTGGGCAAATATTATCTTTGAATACAAATTATTTTCTAAAGAAGACAAAACAAAAGATGGTAGAAGAGATATGGGTGAGTGCGTGCTCAGTTGTGTCTGACTCTTTGCGACCCCATGAATTATAGCCCACCAGGCTCTTCTGTCCATGGAATTCTCCAAGCAGGGATACTGGAGTGGGTTGCCATTTCCTCGTCCAGCAGATCTTCCCGACCCAAGGACTGAATTGGAAACTCCTGAGTCTCCTGCATTGGTAGGCGGATTCTTTACCACTGAGTCAGCTGGGAAGCCCCTGAAGAGACAAAGCTTCTGTTATGTTGTGTTTATTCTATGTGTATATTCTATAACAGAATCACAGAGAAGACTTGTTAAAACAGATTGTTGGCCCGGTACTCAGAGTTTCTGATTCAGTAGGGTTGGGTGGAGTCTGAGAATCAGCATTTCTAAACTTCCCAAGAGACGCTGCTGCTGCTGGGCCAGGTCCTATTTGAGAACTACTGGACTGTGAAAATCACTATAGCACACATTTATGTCACATTATCGATTATTTTTCAGTAAGATGGGAATCCAAGAATCATACATTCTGCTCAATAGTTTTCAATCAAGCTATATACCTTGGGAAATCAAGATGCTATTGGATCTATCTAATCCAATATTACAAAGAAAGCATCCTTAAAATATAATTAAAGCTTCTATCTGACAAGTGCACTTGGCATATTTTAACAACATGTTTCTAAACAATGACACAAATAATAAAATGAATAGATATCACTTAGCACTGCTGAGCTTAGTTGCTCAGTCATGTCCGACTCTTTGCCACCTCATGAACTATATAGCCTGCTAGGTTCCTCTGTCTGTGGGGATTCTCCAGACAAGAATACTGAAATGGGTTGCCATGCCCTCCTCCAGGGGATCTTCCCAACCCAGGGACTGAACCCAGGTCTCCCGCATTGTAGGCAGATTCTTTACCATCTGAGCCATCAGGGAAGCCAATTATCTAGCAGTAAATAGGCCCCCAAAAAAGAGGTTATAGCTCCATGAAACCTCCCAGGTGGCTCAGCAGTAAACAATCTGCCTGCTTAATGCGGTAGACTTGGGTTCAAGCCCTAGGTCATGAAGACCTCCTGGAGAAGGAAATGGCAACCCACTCCAGTGTAATTTGTAATTGTCTGCGAAATCCCATGGACAGGGGAACCTGGCAGGCTACAGTCCATGGGGTCACCAGAATCAGACATGACTGAGTGACTTAACAACAAAACAAATAGCTCTGTGAAGCAAATTTAATTCATGCTTATCTGTAGACATTGTCATTTTCCTAAGATATCTCAGTATATTAGCTATTAAACTGATTGATTCTAACTTGGCGACTATAGTTAATAAGTCATTTAACTTGATTTTCTAAGACTGTAGATTTTAAGTGTTCTCATGACACACACATGAAATTGGTAAATATATGAGGTGATGAATGTGTTATTAATGATTAACCTGATAGTGATCATAATTTCTCAAAATATATGTGTATCAAATCATCACATTGTATACTGTAAACATATGCAATTTTATTTGTCAATTTATCCCAATAAAGCTGGAAGAAAAAATAATAAACTGATTGATGCTGTCAAACACATTTAAAATGTAAAAAGTAGCAATCAAATAAAGATTGCCATGATATATAAAACAGCTAATTGGTCTTTACTCTGTAAAGTAATGCTAATTATAGCTTGAATAGTTTTGCTAACATGTTACCTAACAATGTATTTAGGAAGATGTTCATAATAAAATACCACCAAAGTGTGCCTGTGTTTTTTTGTTTATTCTTTGTTTCTTATCTCAAGTCAAGCATCATATATATTATGGTAACAGTTAATATTCAAAGAACATTTCCAGAGAGACTATTTCCTTGACTCTACTCAAGTAGCCTTCAAAATGAAGGACCCTATTCTGAGCTCAAATATCTGAGCCTAATTTTATTTTATTAGGAAATATCTATATGTAACCTGCCTTTTAAAAAAAGGAAAAGAGTATAGGACCTCAATATCAGGGCAATAACTTCAATTTTTTTGTGTGTGAAAGATAGCCCAAACCAAATTGATTAAATAAAACTCAATTGTTGAAAAGTTGATTTTAGTCTGTTTTTCCATGTTGGTTTTAACTGAGCTATCTGATCAACTCTAAGGAACGCTTTTGTTGTTTTCCCTTTTACCCCCAAATGCAGCTGGACACTCCATTCATCTGCATGTTAAAAGTGATGAAATAAGAGTGATGACCTCTGTATACCTACAGCTGATTCATGTTGATGCATGGTAGAAACCAACACAATATTGTAAAGGAATTATCCTTCAATTAAAAAAAATAAATTTTTTTAAAATTTAAAAACTAATGAAACAGTTATGGCAATGCTACAGTCCTTTTTGATCATTTTGATGCGACTCTCTTATTCCAGAACAAAATTCTGTTTCCCAGGGTCGCTTTTAAGTATCCAAAATAGCTTGTGTTGTGTTAGGTTCATACGCAAACCTAGACTGAGGGTTCAGATTCCAGTAACTCTCCTATGCTCTTAATCTTGGCTGCATTCTGCAGTCACATGAGGAGATTTAGAAAATACGGATGCCTNTTATTCCAGAACAAAATTCTGTTTCCCAGGGTCGCTTTTAAGTATCCAAAATAGCTTGTGTTGTGTTAGGTTCATACGCAAACCTAGACTGAGGGTTCAGATTCCAGTAACTCTCCTATGCTCTTAATCTTGGCTGCATTCTGCAGTCACATGAGGAGATTTAGAAAATACGGATGCCTAGGTCTCAACAAGAATGATTTGGATTTAATTTATCTGGTGAGTAGCTAGGTCATTAGACTCTGTTAAGAATTTTCCATGTTACTACAATGTGTAGCCAAGTTTGAGACCAGTGTTTTCAGTTGAGCCCATTAAAAGGGCTAATAACAATGAAGTTTGTCTAAGCACCTCACATTCCAAGAGTCTGATCACATGGAAACAGTACAGTGTTCGTTCCCATTCGTATGGCTTTGTGTGTTGCCTGTGCTTTTGACTATGGCAGAGAGGGGATTGTTGCTGTGGTTATCATTTTAGTCTCTAAGGTGTGTCTGACTCTTTTGAGGCCTCATGAACAATAGCCCATCAGGCTTCTCTGTCCATGGGATTTCCCAAGCAAGAATAACTGCAGTGGCCTGCCATTTTCTTCTCCAAGGGATTTTCCTGACCTTGGGATTGAATCTGCACTTCCTGCATTGGCAGGCAGAATCTTTACCACTGAGTCACCAGGGAAGCCCAGAGAGGGAGCTATCAAGGTGAAATTCACTCTACAGATTTATCATAATCTTGGTGGTAACACATTTCTGGTAACATGGGCTAACAGAAGCGAAGTTTCTTATGGAGTTGTAAGTTGTACATGTCAGGTTCTTATCTTCTTTCTCCATTCTGCTGTGTTAGTTCCTTAGCCAGAATTTATGAGAGGATGTGATGAACCAGTCTTGTGCAGGGGTAAGAATATAGCAGTGAAGGAACATAAAGGTAAGATTATACAACTGTTGGTAATATGTTTTTCAGGAAACAGTGAAAATAATTAACAGAATAAAATACTTAAAATGTTTTAACTTAACAACAGTAGTTGGTATTATAATGTAGAATATAGTCACAAAACTTAGAAAGAGAATGTGGATGTGTAAGTGGAAGGAAAAGTGAGATTATCAAAAGAAAAATGTACCAAGATTTTCATCTTAACTGGAAGGAACCAACTATTTTGCTTCATTTTTGGCATTGGTAATGACACAAGTGTAAGATGTAAAGAATGTATGTAGACAGTTTAAGGAACATATAAAATAAATGTAAAATATAAACATGATATATAACTCTCAAGTCACTACAGAAGAATTGCATCATTTAAATAGCTAAAATCAAGGAAATAAAAGGAAAATTAATAACTGATACCTATAAATATTTCTACTCTATAAACAGAAACTACACATTTTCTTCAAGCATCTGTGCTTTATTTACCAAAATAAATCAGTATCATTCAAGAACAAATAAATGATAAATAACAGAAACTGCAGAAATCACATATGGTCACAGTTGTACAGTACTAAAAAATAAAACTACCACTCAAAAGACTAAAAACAAACAATGAAGCAAAAATATTAAATAAACCATGTGCCTAATGGAACAAATGGGACAAATTGGAAAATAAAGTTATAATTGTAGCATATAGAGATCTACAATATTATAGCACAACATTTCAACAGTGGTGTCTTACCAAAGATGTTCTAAGAGACAGATTCATTGGCTTTAGCCTTTTCTACATTAAAAATAAATGTAGGTGAATAAAATATTTATCAAAAAAACTTAAGTAGACTACAAAAAACCAAAGAGACAATGGTTAGGAACAAAACCAACACAAATTTAATTGCATTAGAGAAATCTAAAATTGACAAGTGAGTCAGAAATAAATCTTTCTTTTAAGGAAAATTATATTTAATTTTAAGCAAAGAGTAATCACTGCAGATGGTGACTGCAGCCATGAAATTAAAAGACACTTACTCCTTGGAAGAAAAGTTATATC
>SJYA01012921.1:0-10400 GCA_006410615.1 Neotragus moschatus
GTGAGGTCGCTAAGAGTCGGACACGACTGAGTGACTTCACTTTCACTTTCACTTAGCTATGATCTAAGAATTTTAACCAGCCATGGAATAACTCTTGTTTTCCCGTCACTATCGGGCTACTGCTCTTGTGTGTGTCTCCCCTCTGTACCCTTCATTAAGCCCCCACGTGACGGCTTTCATGGCAGAGTCTCCCACTTCTGCTGGAGACTTCCAGCAGCGGCTCTTTGCAGGGTAGATGGTAGAGATTCCTGCCAACACTTGTCACATTTTAAATTTCTGTGTAACTTCTTCATTANCATTAAGCCCCCACGTGACGGCTTTCATGGCAGAGTCTCCCACTTCTGCTGGAGACTTCCAGCAGCGGCTCTTTGCAGGGTAGATGGTAGAGATTCCTGCCAACACTTGTCACATTTTAAATTTCTGTGTAACTTCTTCATTATCCAACCTCCTTCCTTTCTTTTTCTCTCTTTCATTCTTCCTTCCTTTCCTTTTGTCCTTTTTTTTTTTTTCCTTTCTAGAACAGGCAGCACAAATAAAAACTAATAGTTTTAAATTGCATTTCTCTGAGTCTAACATCAAATGGCATTAATCACAGTTTAATTTCTAGGGTTGCTTCTAGAAACAGTTGAAGTTTGGCTGGTTCTCATTAGGAAACGGGCTTCAGTCTCACACGGAAATTCTTTGGAATCTGATTCCCAGTGTTGGGTAGTTTCTCTAGAATTGACTAGTCACTGCCTAACACCAATTCACACTGCCCCAGGGTCCCGGCTCACAGCATAGCAGGTGGCCTCTCAGAGAAGCTCTGTAAATGATGGCTCTGATGACACTGAGGGGTTTGTCTCCCTGGAAGACCTTGACTCTGTGGAATCTGGGGACGCAGAATCAGGCTGTGCTGCATGAAGACCCTGGGTCCCCGGACTCGGGTTTTTTCTTCCCCGATTGCCTGACTTGCTCTAGGCCTGCTTCTGTACTGATGCTGTTGTAGGAAGGCAGACCCCTTCCAGGGCCTGAAACTGGGCTCTTGTCTAACACTTGGAAATGAATTGTTGGAGGAGACACAGGTGCTGACAAAGCAAGAGATTTTGTTGGGAAAGGGTACCCGAGTGGAGAGTAGTAGGCTAAGGAAACCCAGGAGAACTGCTCTGGCACGTGGCTTGAAGTCTCGGGATTTATGGTGATGGGATTAGTTTCCGGGTGGTCTTTGGCCAATCATTCTAATTCAGAGTCTTTCCTGGTGGCGCACGCATCGCTCAGCCAAGATGGATGCTAGTGAGGGGGATTCTGGGAAGTGGACGGACATGCGGTGTCTCCGTTAGACCTTTCCCAAACTCTTCCAGTTGGTGGTGGCTTATTAGTTCCATGTTCCTTATCAGGATCTCCTGTCATAAAACAACTCGTGCAGATGGTTACTATGGTGCCTGGCCAGGGTGGGCGGTTTCAGGCAGTGTGCTTCCCCGAACAGTGCCCTTGGACCTTAGCGGGGGATCTGAACGTTCCTGCCCCTTCAGGGACACGTGACTAAGGTTGTCGATTCCAACTAGATTTGGCAGTAATCCTGGGGAAAAGATGGCTCCCTGTGTGTGTGTGTGTGTGTGTGTGTGTGTGTGTGTGTGTGTGTGTGTGGAGGGTGGACAGAGGTCCTAAAGGAACCAAGAGGGGTGAGCAGTGAGCGGATGTGAGGACTCCTAGGTGGAAAAGCCTCTGTGCCCAGGGACGGTCAGCTTGCGGGGTCAGCGAGAGCCAGGGGTCTGGCCCCTTGTCTCACGAGTGATGTCAAAGAGAAAGGAAGTGAGTTCAGAAGAAAGTGGCCTTGCAAAGAAGGGATTCTGGTCCCTCGCAGCCCAGGGCTGTGGACGATCCCAGTGGAGACTGTGATCATCTCACACAGTCCTGTGTCTGATCCCTGCATCTTCTGGGATCAACTGCCCAGAATACAGGTGAAGGTGCCTCTGTTTCCTCATTTATCTGCAGAAGGGTGAATTCATGGACATCAAAGCCTGTGTGGTCAGAGTTCGCGCAGGAGTCCTTCAGAATTAGAGAGTTAAGTGAGTCAGATGCCTTCAGAGTTATGGACAAATTTTCAGCCCAGGGGATGTGTTAGTGTAACTGCAAATCAAAGGAGGTTTTTTTTTTTTGTTTGTTTTTTGTTTTTTTTTTTTAATGTACAAAGTCCATGCTCAGTCATTTTGTGTAAACACTCCCTTAATGCACATTGGATGTGCAACCATGACGGTGTTTGCATTTACAACTATCCTGATGTTCCTTTTCGACATTTTCCTCACTTTCAGAATCAATCATGAATACTTCCCCAACACTATCAAACCACTTTCACCATTGACTTTGCCCCAAGGTCATCAATTTTCTTTAGCCCTAGGATGTCTTTTCTATTTCAGTGGAATTTTCTTGTGTGCGGCATTTCCTGATAACTACACTGAATTCAGTCTTTGTGTTTTCCAAAGGTGACTCTGGGGCATCTATCCAGAGGCAACAAGTATCAGTGGTGAGTGCCATGCACCAAGTCCGCCTCTAGGCATATGTTTTCCACATGGCAGGGCTGCACTTAAATCCCACAGCTCCAATAATCATTGTCCGTGAAGGCAGGGAATTAAAAACAAACAAACAAACTTAACTGTATTCATATTCAAACTGTTTTTCTGTTCTTATTTTTAAGCTGATACAAAACGGAGTTCACAGATCTCACTGGCTCTGCCCAGCAGATTCATTTCTTCTGTCTCTTATTTCATGGTAATTTATGTTGACATGGTGATTCATGTTGACAAAATTTTACCAAGATTGAATGCCTCTGATTACCTATCTTTTTAACTACTGTCAGACACTAGAAAGCCATTTTGAGCCCCCTGCTTCTCCGATCAATGGGTGTGAAGTGGGAGAACACAGAGTAACATTCATTTTGGCCTGAGAAATGTACAAAGAGAATGCCAAATATTTCACAGTAAATTGCCATGTAAGATAAAATATATGGAGACCAGTGGCCATAGTGGATTTTATTTGTTATTCTCTCCTATTTTCATTAACAATAATTGATTTAAATATATTTTGTAACTCTACAAATATAGAACCAATGCATTCTTTTTATCTATTTTGATAACCTGATAAAACACAAAATAATATATTGCTTTCATCCTTGCTTTTTTTTTCTTTTGAAATTGAAAAGTAATGAGCAAGATATAAAGTTGGACTATTGGCAAGAGATTTTTTTCAAAATGACTATTTTCCATTCTGTTTTTTATGAATTTATGTTAAAGATGCATTATAGATATTTTTGGAGCAGATGGATCAAAGTGGGAGTTTTATAAGGGTCATATATTGCGTCATCAAAAATTTAGTACATGTTTCAGAAGCATTAGGAATGGAGACCTTTTCTCTTTTAAAAATATGTGTTCACATTGCAAAATGTCTAACAGCATTATCAAAACCAGAACCAGAGCCTGACATGAATGTACTATTCCCAATGAAAGCTGTCTCATATAGTATTTTTAAAAGATTGTATTAGTCCTGCCATAGAAAAACAAAACGTTCAAGCTTATTACCTATTGTATGTGTGTGTGTGTGTGTGTGTGTGTGCGCGCGCGCGCGTGTGTGTGTGCGTGTGTGTGCGCACTTGGTTGATAAGTTGTGTCTGACTCTTTATGACCCTGTGGACTATATAGCCCGCCAGGCTCCTCTGTCCTTGTAATTCCCTAGGCAAGAATATTGAAGTCTGTTGCCATTTCCTTCTCCAGCGGATCTTCCCGACACAGGGATCGAACCTATATCTCTTGTGTCTCGTCTCCTGCATTACCAGGCAGAATCTTTACTGCTGCACCACCTGGGAAGCCCCTTATTACTCATTACCCAATACCGTTTCTCATTCAGCCAAACTTATTCACACTGTTGACATGACAGCAGTAGCTAGTCAAAGATATCATAACACCTGAAAGGAGAAAAATTGGAATGGAAAATCACGGTATCACATTTCTTAAACGAACATGTTGGATGGGCAACAAAGTTTATTCCACCTCTTCCATATCAGTCTGAAATCTGAGGCCAGCCATTCAAAGATGATCCTGTTCTTTCTCAGCTTTTTGGGAACTTAATGTCAAAAATGGCCCAAATGTTAGATGTTTAAAATGGTCCCATGTTAGATAAATACAAGCTGGAAAGCAAAATCTGGATTCGAGAAGACCCAAACTATCATCACTAAGAAAGAGCCTTGTTAGTAAGTGCAGGTAGCTTAATTTCCTGTAAAAAGTCACCAGTGCCTTGTTTCAGATGATGATTTATCGTTTTATCTGGATATTTGTTCAAAACAGAGGACTGATTGGCTGTACTTTAAAGCAAATCCCTCATATGCCTCTTTGATCTCAGGAAAAGAGCAAGAAGCACAGCATAGTCAGGTGTGAATTCTGCCCCCACTGGGGCTGTGGTGCCAGAGTGGGGTGCCACGGTGAGTTCAGAATTTAGGTGAGCCCAGAGAATCCCAGGGACGGGGGAGCCTGGCAGGCTGCCGTTATGGGGTCACACAGAGTCAGACACGACTGAAGTGACTTGGCAGCAGCAGCAGCCTTCCAGAAACTGACATCACTTTAATTTTACATCTTCCAAAAACACTTGAGAGTTTGTTCTGTAGAAGAAATGTCAGTGGGATGCCTGTAGAAGTTAAAGGATCTTGTTACTGTCCCTCTTCAGGCAAGTCTCTATAGATACAGGAAAATCAGATGGAGGCTGGTGATGCTTGGCAGGTATGGTGAGCGGAGTGACAACCACATAGAATATTGCCTACTGTTTGTTTGAAGTCAATGTCAAAACTGCTTCATAAGTTCACAAAGTTTTCTTCCTTAATTTGAATCAAGAAAACTTACAGTGTTTGCTCTGTTAAATTTGATTCCTTCTCTCCCCTCAACCCATACCGTGACTGTTAGCCAAAATCAAACTTGAATTTCTACACTTTGGAAGAAAGCACAGTAGGAACCTTCAACACAAGCCTCTACATACACCACCAAAATTCTACATTGTTTGCAAAGAAAGTGCACAAAATTGGTCCAATGTAAGATTCTTCAAAAGTATGTACTTAAAGTTGTGTGTTGTGCCACTCACAACTTTTGAATATGTTATGAAATGTTAAATGCCTCATTCCTTGTTAATTTGCTGTTGCTGTTTTTGTGATACAAAATAAACTTATTTGGGATTGTTTTTCTTTTAATTGAAATTTCTTGGAAGTCATCTTGAGCCTTTGGTAAACTTACAGATAGCACCTGATCTTGAAATTCATGTGTAAGAGACAAGATATATTCATCATAATGGAACCTTTCTAGAATGAGGTGGCATTGTCTGCCGTTCACTGGAGTGAGAAGAATGGAACTTCAGTTGTCTTGTTCGGATGCTTGTGGGTTTCTGGGCGTTCCCCTCGTGACCACTGGGTGTACGTACTGCACTGCGTTTCATTCCTTACATTATACTTTCACTGTTTCATTGGAAAACCTGGTTGCCAGAAATGTGCAATCCAGATTTCCAGTGATCTTCAGTTTCATCTTTTCTGCTCATCAGTTCACCGGTTTTGAAAAGAGTCCACCATGACTGAAGTGACTCAGCATGCACACAATTTTAGGAAAAGGAAATGTCAGCCCATCCCAGGATTCTCACCTGGAGAACCCCATGGACAGAGGAACCTGGTGGGGTACCGTCCATTGGGTTGCAAAGAGCGAGCCGGATAAGACTGAAGCAACTTAACACGAGCACACGATTCACTGTTGTTAACTGCTTGCTGGAGAGCTGTTCAGGTCTAAATCTAAGAAAGTTGTCCAAGGACACCAGGTAGATAATGCTGTTTTCAAAATCAGTTTAAAATACTGGCTGTACAGCACAGGGAGAGAGCCCTTTGCCTGCTGCCCTGGATCAGTGATAGATGTTCAGGGGCGAGGCGGACAGGGGTTACGCAGCCAGTCAGCAGACACCAACTCCCACCAGCTCCCAGCCTCAACACCGAGGAAAACAAGCATGTCTACAAGGTAAAATGAGCTGGTACCCCAGAAATGCAAGTGTCCTGCTCACTCACTGCTCTTGGCGGATTGCCAAGTTCTAGAACCCAAACCTTGGCATCTTTTATAAACAGTTTGTGAAGGATGATCCCGGGTCCTGCCAACAGTCCCCCAATTTTCATTCCACAGCAGCCCCCTCCTCATCTCTATCTGCCAACATTTGGGGGGAAAAATAAGAGAATCCTGATATGTACAGTAAACGTTATATTTTTTTATATTTAGGTTTTTATGTAAACAGCGTCTCACTCCATTGTAAGTTAGCATTGAAATAAACCCTACTGTTTAGGAAACAATTTAGTGGCATTTTTCTTTGCGGAGCCTCGGTGACCCCTTTGTCTCCAGATATGCTGAGGTGTGATCACCACTTAAAGGAAAGTGTTTCACTGGAGGGAGACTGCAGACAACCTCCGGGGTAAACGCCACAACACGCTCCTGAGTGTGTTTCCATGGCCTCGTGTGGAGGCCAAGACAGGACTAACCAGTCTCCTGATGATTCTGTGACGTGGTAAACAACTTTTACAAATATCTCAGTGGGCAACAAAAAATGTATCCCAAGGAAAATCAATCAGGTTTTTAACGTACAAGGAGCTGATGTCCTGTATTGACAATGATCAATTTATTTTTCTATGAAGCTCATCTTCTCTACAGCACATCAAATTCCATTCTTTCTTGCATAAGACAAGGTTTTTCTAGAGTGAACGCTAACAATTAGTAAGCCCGAACATAGCTAGAAGATGCCAGAAGTCATATTTCAGTATTCATGCTCCCATTAAATCTCTCTTTCTCCATAGGATGAGACAGTTGGATAGGATCACTGATTCAAGGAACATGAAATTGGGCAAACTCTGGAAGGTTGTGAGGGATGGGGAAGCCTGGTGTGATGCAGGCCAAGGCCGTGGGGTCACAAAGAGTCAGACATGACTTGGCCACTGAACGGCTCTCTCTCTCTCTCTCTCTCTCTCTCTATATATATATATATATACATATATATACACGTATATATATGTATATATGTATATACACACACACACACACACACACACATATATATGTTGTCAGTTGGTTTAGTTACTAAGTCATGTCAGACTCTTTGCAACCCCATGGATTAGAGCCTTCTAGGCCTCTCTGTCCATGGGATTTCCCCACCAAACATACTGGAGTGGGTTACCATTCCCTTCTCCAAGGGATCTTCCTGACCCAGGATGAAATTCAAGTCTCTTGGATCACAGGCAGACTTTGTCCTGACTTGAGCTATATATATATATATATATATACNTCTTTGCAACCCCATGGATTACAGCCTTCTAGGCCTCTCTGTCCATGGGATTTCCCCACCAAACATACTGGAGTGGGTTACCATTCCCTTCTCCAAGGGATCTTCCTGACGCAGGATGAAATTCAAGTCTCTTGGATCACAGGCAGATTTTGTCCTGACTTGAGCTATATATATATATATATATATACATATATATATAATGCACACTCATTCATTCAGCATTCAGAAAACTAAGATCAGAAACTCATTCAAAGAAAACTAAGATCACCTATGGTTAGCTTATCTTTGACAAAGGAGGCAAGAATATACAATGGAGAAAAGGCAATCTCTATAACAAGTGGTGCTGGGAAAACTGGTCAACCACTTGTAAAAGAATGAAACTAGGACACTTTCTAATACCATCCACAAAATAAACTCAAGATGGATCAAAGATCTAAATTTAAGACCAGAAACCATAAAACTCCTAGAGGAAAACAGAGTCAAAACACTCTCTGATATAAATCATAGCGAAATCCTCTATGACCCACCTCCCAGAGTAATGGAAATAAAAGCAAAAATAAACAAATGGGACCTAATTAAACTTAAAAGCTTTTGCACAACGAAGGAAACTGCAAGCAAGGTGAAAAGACAGCCTCCAGAATGGGAGAAAATAATAGCAAATGAGGCAACTGGTAAAGAATTAATCTCAAAAATATACAAGCAACACTTGCAGCTCAATTCCAGAAAAAAAAGCAACCCAATCAAAAAAATGGGCCAAAGAACTAAACAGATATTTCTCCAAAGAAGACATACATATGGCTAACAAACACGTGAAAAGATGCTCAACGTCACTCATTATCAGGGAAGTGCAAATCAAAACCACAATGAGGTACCATCTCACACAGGTCAGAATGGCTGCAATCCAAAAGTCTACAAACAATAAATGCTGGAGAGGGTGGGGAGTAAAAGGAACCCTCTTGCACTGTTGGTGGGAATGCAAACTAGTACAGCCATTATGGAGAACAGTGTGGAGATTCCTTAAAAACTGGAAATAGAACTGCCATACAACCCAGCAATCCTACTGCTGGGCACACACACCAAGGAAACCAAAATTGAAAGAGACACATGTACTCTGATGTTTATCACAGCACTGTTTACAATAGCCAGGACATGAAAGCAACCTAGATGTCCATCGGCAGATGAATGGATAAGAAAGCTGTGGTACATATACACAATGGAATATTACTCAGCTATTAAAAAAATGCATTTGACTCAGTTCTAATGAGGTGGATGAAATTGAAGCCTATTATACAGAGCAAAGTAAGTCAGAAAGAAAAACACCAATACAGTGCATTAACACATATATATGGAATTTAGAAAGATGGTGATGATGACCCTATATACAAGACAGCAAAAGAGACACAGATTTAAAGAACATTCTTTTGGACTCTGTGGAAGAAGGTGAGGGTGGGATGATTTGAGTAAATAGTATTGAGACATGCATATTACCATATGTGAAATAGATCGCCAGTCCAGGTTCAATGCATGAGACAGGGCGCTCAGGGCTGGTGCACTGGGATGACCCTGAGGGGTGGGATGGGGAGGGAGATGGGAGGGGGCTTCAGGACAGGGGACACACGTACACCCATGGCCGATTCATGTCAGTGTATGGCAAAAACCACTACAGTATTGTAAAGTAATTAGCCTCCAATTAAAATTTTTAAAAAATACACACCAGTGCATATAAAGTACATAACTAACAAGGATTTAGTGTATAGCACATGGACTTATGTTTAACATCTTATAACAACCTATAATGGATAGTAACCTGAATAAGGGTGTGTATGTATATAAGTATGTATATTTATATACACTTTGCTCTACACTTCAAATTAACACAGTATTTTAAACCAACTACAGTTCAATTGTTTTAAAAGACCCAGCACAATAAACTTTTCTGGGCCAAAATAAAAAGATAAATCATAAATCTATTGGGTCTATGTGTAATAGTTACATAAAATCATCCATTTATGGGGTCCATTATCAGCTTCATTAGTTGCTACCTACTTTATCAGCTTACTGGGCTTGTTGGTTCACTCTGAAAACAAAATTTCGCTAATGAAGCTGCTGCTGCTGCTGCTAAAGTAAAGCAATTAAAAACAAAGGCAAGAATAGAGAAAGGGATGGCTAACTGAAGACAACACTCATAGTATACTGTTAATATTTTCCCAGATCATAAGTTTTTCTAGTCATCTCTGTCCGTGTTCTGAACGTAAGTCTGCAGCCAAATTTCTTAGTAGAATACTAATTTCAGTTCTTCAGTAAATCCTACTGCACAATGCTTTAATTTAAAAGTATCCATTTTCATACCATATTTTGTGGACAAGTCAACCATATTTTTGGTATGTAAAAAAATACATAATCATTTACCAATTGTTAAAAAAACTAATAAATTTTCGATAAAATTTTAAAAAATAAAAGAAAACTAAGATCAGGAAACTCATTCAACATTCAGAAAACTAAGATCATGGCATCCGGTCCCATCACTTCATGGCAAATAGATGGGGAACAATGGAAGCAGTGAGAGACTTTATTTCTTTTGGGCTTCAAAATCACTGCAGATGGTGACTCTAGCCATGAAATTAAAAGACGCTTGCTCCTTGGAAGGAAAGTTATGACCAACCTAGACAGCGTATTAAAAAGCATAGACAGTACTTTACCAACAAAGATCCGTCTTGTTAAGGCTATGGTTTCCCCAGTAGTCGTGTATGGATGTGAGAGTTGGACTATAAAGAAAGCTGAGCACTAAAGAATACTTTTGAACTGTGGTCCTGGAAAAGACTCTTGAGAATCCCTTGGACTGAAAGGGGATCCAACCAGTTAATCCTAAAGGAAATCAGTCCTGAATATTCATTGGAAGGACTGATGTTGAAGCTGAAACTCCAATACTTTGGCCACCTGATGCGAAGAACTGACTCACTGGAAAAGACCCTGATGCTGGGAAAAGTTGAAGGCAGGAGGAGAAGGGGACGACAGAAGATGAGATGGTTAGATAGTATTACCAACTCGATGGACATGAGTTTGAGCAAGTTCCGGGAGTTGGTGAT
>SJYA01012922.1:0-10691 GCA_006410615.1 Neotragus moschatus
GCGTGCTGCAGTTCATGGGGTCGCAAAGAGTTGGACACAACTGAGCAACTGAACTGAACTGAACTGAACTGAAGGTTTCCCTGGTAGCTCAGTTGGTAAAGAATCTGCCTGCAATGCAGGAAACCTGGGTTCGTTCCCTGGATTGGGAAGATCCCCTGGAGAAGGGAACGGCTACCCACTCCAGTACTCTTGCCTGGAGAATTCCAGGGACCAAGGAGCCTGGTAGGCTACAGTCCATAGGGGCACAAAGAGTTGGACTGAGCAACTTTCATTTTCACAAGAGGCTTCTCCCAGAGTTGGCCCTTTCTTCCTGCAGTCTGTGCACAAGGGGAGCTGGAAACTCCAGGAGCTTCCCTGGCCTCTCCCTCCCCCTCCCAGGGCACAGCAGGCTGGTTCGGGTCTCCCCAGGAGGGCTTGAATCCTCATGCCTGGCTGGGATCCAGCCCTCACTCCTGCTCAGGATGGGGTGCAAACAGGTGAGGGTGAAATCATGAAAAGGCTCCTCTTAGAGTGTCAGTTCTTTAAAAAAATTTTAAACATTCACATTAACATGTGCAATGTATGAGGGTTATTAGCCAATTCCTGGGACACACCTAACAGTCTGGGGATAGAGGTGAGAAGCTTGCTCTTGACAACTTGGGAGGCACAGCCTGAGTCTCCTCCAGGTATCTCCTGAGCCAGTGACACCCACTCCCAGCGTGTCTTCGGGTAGCACCATGGAAGGTGGCCACCGCACCTCTAGGCCGAGGCCCCGCCCTTCCTGGCCGACACCAGAGCCTGGGAACCACAAGCCACATGCTCTGGCCCCTCACCTGCACCTCCTCCCGTGCCCTAGGGCCATCAGTACATCCTCCTTGCAGCTCAGAGGATGGAGGACACATCCAGGTGACAGGTATAGGAGGCCCAGGAGACTTCCATCCAGCAGGAAAGGTCTGGGGGACACTTAGGGTCGGCATCACGTGGGGCTTTTCTTGGGACCCCGGAGGAAAGTTNCCTAGGGCCATCAGTACATCCTCCTTGCAGCTCAGAGGATGGAGGACACATCCAGGTGACAGGTATAGGAGGCCCAGGAGACTTCCATCCAGCAGGAAAGGTCTGGGGGACACTTAGGGTCGGCATCACGTGGGGCTTTTCTTGGGACCCCGGAGGAAAGTTCTTAAAGCAAGATGTCCTCTCAGGACTCTGTGCTTGTCTCCATGGACAGAGAAGTATGGCTTTGGGAAGCCTTGGCCATCTGACCGGCCAGGGAAAACATAAAAGGCCCTCTCATTGAAAAAACCCTCTAAGAATAGAACCTGCCCCCCAAATCTGTGAAAACGGTCTTGGGTTTTGACCCCTACTTGTCTCTCGCAGCCTGGGCCCACAGACATGTGACGCACACACCAGCTCCAGCTTCTGTTCCGGGAGCAAAGGCAGGCCCCCAAGTCCGTCAGAATCTCTTCCAGGGGACAAGATGGCACATGCCGGCCCAGCCAACACAGTAGGGATCTTCGTCATTCTGTCCAGAGGCTGTTATTAGAAGGCAGTCTCCTGGCTCTGTGCCAGTCCCCTCTCGGCTCTTTCCTGGAGGGCTCCCCCAACTCTGCCCTGCCCAGTGCCAGACAGCAGCTAGATCCCTGAGTGTCCACTGGATGCCAAGCCTTGCTGCACCAAGCTTCCCACCTCCTCACCCCCAACAAGCCACCCTCGACCTCCTACCTTCCTTCCAGCCTCCCTCCTTCCCTCCCTCCCATTTCATTGAGATATAAGTGACCAATAACATTATACTAGCTTGAAGTATTCAACATAATGGACCATCCCGGGGGGCTCAGCAGAAAATTCAGGTTCAATCCCTGGGTGGGGAAGATCCCACGGAGAAGGGCTCGACAACCCACTCCAGGATTCCTGCCTGGAGAATTCCCATGGACAGAAGAGCTGATGGGCTACAGCCCACAGTGTCACAAAGTGTTGGATACGACTGAAGCAACTGAGCACGCACACACACAACATAATGATTTCATATGTATGTATATTGTGACGTGATCAACACAGGAAGTCTAGGGCGCAAACATCAAACTCATGTAGTTATGTATTTTTTTCTTCATGATGAGAACTTTTAAGATTTATTCTCTTAGCAACTTTCAGATATAGAATACATTGTTTATTAACCACAGCTATCATCTAAGCAGTACATCCTCAGGACGCAATGTTTGTTCTATTGATTTATTATTTAAATTTTATTTAGTTTATTTAAATAAAACAGACTACATCACTATGTTAGCTTCAGGTATACAACAGTGATTTCTATACATTACAGAATGATCACCTGTCCCTTCCTGCCTCCCTCCCTTCCTCCCTCAGCAGACATTGACGAGAGCCAATGCTCTATCACCAGATGAAAGAGACAGAGATCTGATACCCACTTAGCCAATCAAAAGTGTGACAACAGTCAGATAGGAGTCTGTCCTAGGGGAGGGGGGAGGTGTGGCCAGCTAGGCCAGTGGTGGGAGACAACTACAGAACCCAAGGTCAGTTGGGGAGCCAGGAGGCTTGAGATCAGTGCTGAGCTTGGATCAGCCATAGGCCCTCGACAGCCCACCCACTCATGGCACAGGGCAGGGGAGGCTGTCCCTCTCACGGGAAGCCCTCCCACTCCCTTTGCCATCCATCCAGCACATCCCCTGCCCCTTGACATCCTGAGGATCCTCACCCACCCCAGCCCAAGCCCCACCACTAGGGGCTCTGGGAAGGCAAGAACCAAGGCTGCCTCCTGGGTCCTTTACTCCACTCACAGCCGCAGCTCAGACATCCTCCCACAACCAGGTCAGTCCACACAGGCTTTCCCATCGTGCCCTCAAGTTGGCTACACAAGATCAGCTTCTCCTTGGCGACCTGCCTTTCTCCCATCACCCAACTCCTTTATTTTGAAAAGCAGTGAAGCTACCAAGATCCAGACCAGCAAAGGATGGGGAGAAATGTCTGGCAACAGTATTGGCTGCAGCAAGCCAAGGTGCAGCCCAGTCTAGACCGTCTCCCCGCCCCATGCCACCGCCCCTCTATCCTCCCAGCGCTGGACCAGCTCATCAGGATTGCACAACAGGGCATTCGGGGTCAGACCTTCCCGGGACAGGGTTTAGAGGAGAAAAGTGCGCCTAATGAAGAGGAACTAAAGGGCAAGATTCCAAAAGGATCTGGAAATAGTGTGGCTGTTTTGTTTTGTTTTTGCAAAGAGGCAAACACAGAACTTCAGGGCATGAGAACAGAGTAGAAAGAGACAGGGGTGAGGTCTGAGAAAGCGCAGAGAAGGAAAGATTGATACAGCGGTGGTCCAAGAGCTGACGGAGACATTGTGGGGGAGGAGGGGCTGGCCCAGCCAGTGGGAAGGCAGGAGGGCGCCGTTAGGGGCTCATAGGGACAAGTAACCAAGGACCATGGGTGATGATTAAAATGTGGTCACCTGCCCAGAATAACCTGAAGACAGCCTCTCCTTCCCCCTGACATATACACAAGTGCCAATGAGGAAAATTTCCCCAAATCTCCCAACACAACCTCCAGAGGTCACCCCAGACCCGAGGGAAGCCTCGATCCTTCTGATCCTTGGAAGGTCCAGACTTTCCGACATCACCAGAGGCACAGTGATGCCCTCTGGGAGGCCCCAGACTCTCCTCAGAGCCCACTCCAGGGCCACTCCTCAGACAGGCATCCCAAGGAAACATCAAATCCCAGGGCCCTGGGACGGTCATATCCCCTTCATCGATGCAGCAAGTGAGGACCAGAGAGGCAAGGGCCTTGCCCAAAGGCACACAGCTAACAGGAATCACCCTGCCCTTCAGGGGTTGACCAACCATGGCCCAGGGAAGAAGGCCATCAGGGGACCTCTGAGACCACCAGGGGCAGCCCCAAGGACTAAGGCCCCTCATTTGTCCAAGGTGCCACCAGGGTAGGTGTCTCAGAGGCAGGAACACACACTTCTGTCTGTGCTCACTGGCCATGTGGCCTCACACAGCCAATAGGACTCCCAGAGCAAAGAAGAAACCTGCCATGGGATGGGAGACAGGGAGAGTCACTTGAGATCCAGCCCTGAAAGAGCTTGGCCCCCAGTCACCGTGCCCCTTTCTTCCCCTTTTTCTGTAGGAGAGGAAAAGTTAGAGGTGCCCAGCCCTGGGTCAGGCTGTGTGTCCCTTGACAAGCCACTGCCCAACCTCAGCTTCCCCTTCTCTACAAGAAGACCAGTGCAGCAAGACCCAGGGGCCCGCAGGCCTTGTTGGCCTCTTCCCATGGAAGTCTGGCCCCACAGAGTGGCCACAGCCGGCCTGGTCCCGGCCTGCGGACAGCGGGCTCCCCAGGGCCAGCCCACGGCCCTCTCCTCAGGACAAGGAAGGCGGGGGTGGCTGACGGCCGGCTGCCTGATTTATAGCCTCCTCCAGCCGCCCTTCCCAAGGCGGCAGGCCCAGCAGATATTTTCCATGGCCACGGCCGAGTTCAGACGTTCAAGGGAGCCCTGGGTCTGCGCCTTGGGCCTGGCCCAGCCTCCCATCTCCTGATGGCGCAGGCAGCCAGGGGCCCAGGCCCAGGAACAAGCACGGGGGAGAGCAAGGCGGAGCCCAGAAGGCCACAGCCAGGGCCAAGAGCCCGGGGTAGGGGAGGGCCAGGCCTCCCAGCCAGCGTGGTTCACACCAGGCCCTTCCCACTTCCGTTTTCCCCTTTCTCCCCGTGACAACATCTTGAACGAGAGCCTCTGCTGGCAAGCCCGAGCACCCTGGGGTTTTCTGCCCCGACGCAGCTCCCACGCTCGGCTGTGCACACAGCCCTTGGACAGGCTGCTGAGATTGTGTGTGGTGCTAGTGGTGAAACAGAAACCTCCGGCCCACACAAATGTTCTTGGAGGCCTCGCTCCTCCAGGCAGGATCAGCCTGGACAACTAGGGAGGTGTCCCTGACCCTTCCCCAGTCCCCCTCCGGCCAAACCAGACGCTCAAATCACGCCATGAGCACATTCAGATAAGGGTGATCCATACCATGGAATCTCTATACCGTTTAAAACGGAGCCGCCAATCCAGCTTTCTGCTTCCAGTCAAGATGGAATAACAGGAACTAGATTCAGGTTCCCACCCAAAACCACAGACAAAATATCTGCCCGGAGTTTTCAAGACACTGAACTGCAGGCGACAAAGGGAAAGTGGTCCTGAAAGATAGAAATAAACAAGATGGTGAGCACTGTAGCGTGCCCCAGGGTGAGGGCAGGATGGGGACAGGGGGAGGGCAGACCTGGTGGATTCCCTGACCTGCAGGGATGGAGCCAAAGTCCAGGCAGACCAGGACCGTGAGAGTTTGCAAGACAGAATGCCAAGGGGGAGAGCTGAACAGAGAGACAACCTTAGAGATTGGCAGGGCACCGCAGGGATCGCTGCAGACTACAACCAGCACATGCAGTTCTGCACCAGGGCCAGGGAAGCAGCTACAAGGATGAGACGGATGCTGCCCAGTACAAACAGGGCCACTGCCTGTTCCCACCACCCAGACTGGAAAGAAAAGCATTGGTAGAGAACTCAGAAGGATTTTGCCTCAACAGCAATGAGTAACTAGCCCTGGGCTCTGATCCCATTTAACTAATCTTGAAAAGTAAGAATAAACCTTTCAAATAAGTCAACCATGTCTCAAAGAAAGTTCAAAAATATTTACAAGATAACAAAAAAGTTCAACACCCAAGATAAAATTTACAATATCTAGCATCCATCAAAAATAACCAGGCATGCAAAAAAAAAAAAAAAAAAACCCCCCACAGGAAAATACATCCCATTATAAGAAAATAATCAATTAATCAAAACTGAATCAGAGTAGACACAGACATCAGAATTTGCAGATAAGAGCTTTCAAACAGTTAAGAGGAGACAGTAAAGATATAAAAAGAGCCAATCAAACCTCTACAGATGTAAAATACACTAAATAGGATTAGTGGCAGATTGTGAGTGCATGTTGGGTCACATCTGACTCTTTGTGACCCCATGGACTATACCCGGCCATGCTCCTCTGTGGGTTTCCTGGGTAGCTCAAAAGGTCAGAATCTGCCTGCAATACAGGAAACCTNGAGCCAATCAAACCTCTACAGATGTAAAATACACTAAATAGGATTAGTGGCAGATTGTGAGTGCATGTTGGGTCACATCTGACTCTTTGTGACCCCATGGACTATACCCGGCCATGCTCCTCTGTGGGTTTCCTGGGTAGCTCAAAAGGTCAGAATCTGCCTGCAATACAGGAAACCTGGGTTCAATCCCTGGGTCGGGAAGATCCCCTGGAGAAGGAAATGGCAACCCGCTCCAGTATTCTTGCCTGGAGAACCCCATGGACAGAGGAGCCTGATGGGTTATAGTCCATGGGGTCGCGAAAGAGTCAGACACGACTAAGAGACTAACACTTTCATGCTCCTCTGTCCCTGGAATTTTCCAGGCAAGAACACTGGAGCGGGTTGCCACTTCCTACTCCAGGTCTTTCCAATCCGGATCAAACCCGTGTCTCTTGCAGGCTGATTCTTTACCACGGGCACCAGCTGGGAAGCATCAGTGGAAGATTAAACACTGAACTTAGATGACACAAGGAATCTAAAGAAACAGCAATAGAAACTAGCCAATATGAAAAGCAGAGAATTACAAAAGAAGAGAGCATGTGACAACTTCAAGATGCCTAATACACGTGTAATTGGAGTCCCTGAATAAGAAATGGAGAAAAGAGAGTGGAAAGAAGAAATATTTGAAGGAATAATGGCTAAGAATGTTCCAAAGTTGATGGAAACTGCAAATGCAAAGAAAATCTGAAAAAAAAAAAAAAGGATACAGAGTAGAGATAATCAGCTAAGATCTAGAAAGTCACTAATTCTACTGAATATTCTATAATGACCTATATTTTTTAAAAAGTAGATGTATCAATATGTAAAACTGATTCATTTGCTATACACTGACTATGCCAACACCTTTGACTGTGTGGATCACAATAAACTGTGGAAAAGTCTGAGAGAGATGGGAACACCAGACCACCTGACCTGCCTCTTGAGAAATCTGTATGCAGGTCAGGAGGCAACAGTTAGAACTGGACATGGAACAACAGACTGGTTCCAAATAGGAAAAGGAGTACATCAAGGCTGTATATTGTCACCCTGCTTATTTAACTTATATGCAAAGTACATCATGAGAAATGCTGGGCTAGAAGAAACACAAGCTGAAATCAAGATCGCCGAGAGAAATATCAATAACCTCAGATATGCAGATGACACCACCCTTATGGCAGAAAGTGAACAGGAACTAAAGAGCCTCTTGACAAAAGTAAAAGAGGAGAGTGAAAAAGTTGGCTTAAAGCTCAACATTCATTCTCAAAATGAAGATCATGGCATCCGGTCCCATCACTTTATGGGAAATAGACAGAGAAACAGCGGAAACAGTGTCAAACCTTATTTTTGGGGCTCCAAAATTACTGCAGATGGTGATTGCAGCCATGAAATTAAAAGACGCTTACTCCTTGGAAGGAAAGCTATGACCAACCTAGATAGCATATTCAAAAGCTGAGACATTACTTTGCTGACTAAGGTCTGTCTAGGCAATGGCAACCCACTCCAGTACTCTTGCCTAGAAAATCCCATGGATGGAGGAGCCTGGTAGGCTACAGTTCATGGGGTGGCGACGAGTCAGACATGTGACTGAGCGACTTCACTTTCATGTTTCACTTTCATGCATTGGAGAAGGAAATGGCAATCCACTCCAGTGTTCTTGCCTAGAGAATCCCAGGGATGGCGGAGCCTGGTGGGCTGCCGTCTGTGGGGTTGCACAGAGTTGGACACAACTGGAGCGACTTAGCAGCAGTAGCAGCAGCAGTCAAGGCTATGGTTTTTCCTGTGGTCATGTATGGATGTGAGAGTTGGACTGTGAAGAAGGCTGAGCACCAAAGAATTGATGCTTTTGAACTGTGGTGTTGGAGAAGACTCTTGAGAGTCCTTTGGACTGCGAGGAGATCAAACCAGTCCAATCTGAAGGAGATTGGCCCTGGGATTTCTTTGGAAGGAATGATGGTAAAGCTGAAACTCCAGTACTTTAGCCACCTCATGCAAAGAGTTGACTCATTGGAAAAGACTCTGATGCTGGGAGGGATTGGGAACAGGAGGAGAAGGGGACGACAGAGGATGAGATGGCTGGATAGCATCACTGACTCGATGGGCGTGAGTCTGAGTGAACTCTGGGAGATGGTGATGGACAGGAAGGCCTGGCATGCTGCGATTCACGGGGTCACAAAGAGTCAGACACGACTGAGTGACTGAACTGAACTGAACTGAAACTAACCCAACACTGCAAATCAACTATACTCCAATAAAAAAGTTTTTAAAGTCACTGATAATGACAAAGGAGTGAGTTCATCAAGAGCATATAACAATTCTAAACATGTATGCACCTAAAAACAGAGCTTCAAATACATAAAGTAAAAACTGAAATAAATGGTTTAAAGGCCAGTCAGTATGATTCACCATATTATCCAGTCCAAGATCAAGGACAAGAAAAGGATATTTGCTCTTATCACCTGTAGTCAACACTGTACTGGATGGTCTAGAGGCAGTAAAATAAGGCAAAATAACTAAATAAAAGGCATCCAAATTGTAAAGAAAGAAATGAAATGGTCTTTATTCGCAGATGATGTGATCATTTATGTTTAAAACCTGATAAAATCTGTAAAACAAGATACAAGTACATTATATACAAGTCATTTATATCTCTAAATACTAGCCAAATAAAATTTTAAAATACCACTTGTAACAACTTCAAATTACATAAAATATCTCAGGATAAATCTGAAAGAGACACACAATGCCTGTAAATTAAAAGCTATTTTTAAAAACTGCTGAGAGAATTTAAAGAAGACCTAAACAAATGGAAGGACACACTTTGTTCCTGGGTTGGATTCCTCAGTATTGTTAAAATGTCCATTCTCTCCAAATTTATCTATATTCACTACACTCTCAATCAAAAACTGAAAAGCAGGGCTTTTTTGAGAAAATCATATGAAAAATGCAAAGCATCTAAAATAGCCAAAGCAACATTAAAATAAAAAAAGGAACAACGTTGGAGGGCTAAACTACCTGATTTCAAGACTTATTATAAAACTTAGTAAGTAACCAAGAAAGTATGATGTCAATGCCAACACAGACAAATAGATCAAAGGAACAAAACAGATAGTCCAGAAATAGGCCCACACATATTCAGGAAATAGATTTTTTTTATAATGGTGCAAAGGTAACCTGGTGTAGAAAGAATAATCTTTTAACAAATGGTACCGGAGCAATTAAGACAGCCATTTGCAAATAAATATAAGCAGACCTCAGAGAAATCGCAGGTTTGGTTCCAGAACACCACAATAAAGCAAATATCAAAATAAAGCAAGTCAACACAAATTTTCTGTTTTCTGAGTGCATATGAAAGCTGTTTACACTATCTTGTAGTCTATTAAGTGTGCAATTTCATTGTCTAAAAAAAAACATACATACCTAATTAAAAAACACTTTATCGCTAAAAAGTATAGCCTTGAGCAATTTATAATCTTGCAATAGTGACATCAAGGTCACTAATCAGGGCTTCCCTGGTGGCTCAGTGGTAGAGAGTTCACCAGTCAATGCAGGAATCACAGATTCGATCCCCGGGTTGGGAAGATCCCACATGCCATGGAGCAACTAAGCCTGTGCTTTTGAACCCAGAAACTGTAGCTACTGAGCACACCCGCTGCAACTGCTGAAGCCCCCTCGCCCTAGAGCCCATGTTCTGCAACAAAAGAAGCCACCTCAATGAGAAGCCTGTGCACTACAATGCAAAGAAGCCCCTACTCACCACAACTAGAGAAAAGCCCGCGCAGCAATGAAGACACAACACAGTTACAAATAAATAAATGAAGAAAATTATCTTTTTAAAGATCACTGAAGGCACATCACCATAACAAATATAATGACAAAGAAGTTTGAAATATTGAAAGAATTACCAAAACAGGACACAGAGACACAAAATGAGCAAGTGCTGTTGGAAAAATGGCACCAAAAGAATTGCTTCATGCAGGATCACCACTGACCTTCACTTTGTAAAAACTACAGTATGTGTGAAGTGCAACAATGCAAAGTACAGTAAAATGAGATGTGTGTGTACAGAAATCACTGACTTTAGTCCATACTTTTACCATATTCATATGAATTCAAGATGGACCACAGACCTAAAACATTAATATCTCTTAAAAGAAAACATAGAGGACTTCCCTGGACCCAAGTGTCCATTAACGGATGAATGGATAAACAAAATACAATCTATCTGTCCAATAGAATACTATTCAGCCTTGAAAAGGCATGAAGATCTTACACACGCTACAACATGGAAAGGGACAATGAAAGGTGCTCAGTCGTGTCCGACTCTGAGAGCCCATATAGTCCATAGAATTCTCCAGGCCAGAATCCTGGAGTGGGCAGCCCTTCCCTTCCCCAGAGGAATCTTTCCAACCCAGGGATCAAACCCAGGCCTCCTGCATTGCAGGCGGATTCTTTACCAGCTGAGCCACAAGAGAAGCTACAACATAAATGAACCTTTAAAACACTATGCTAAGTGTAATAAGTCAGACACAAAGGGCAAATATTGTATGATTCTGCTTACATAAAACATCTAGAATGGGCGATTCATAGAGACAGAAAGTAGAGTGGGG
>SJYA01012923.1:0-11184 GCA_006410615.1 Neotragus moschatus
CTCCCGCATCTCCTCCCCCCTCCCCTGCCATCTGGGACCCCTTCCCCCGCTGGCTCACAGCCCTCCGGACCACGGCCTGGCCCCAGGGTCTTCCAGGCCACCTCCACAGCGCACGCAGGGCCTCTCCAACCTCGGGCAGGAATTTAGGGGCCCGGGGCCTCCCCAACTTCAGCCAGAGGGCTGTGTCCTGCGTGTTATATGGCTGGTGACTACACACGATATGGCAGCTGAGGAGGGGCTTCTGTGCAAACTGGAGTGCAGATGATGGCGGCCCCCCAGCCCCTCCTCTCACCCTCTGGCCCCTTCCCACCTCCTCAGGCACAGCTGAGGTCCAGCTGTCCTGCCTTCGGAACCCAGGAGTCTCCCTGCTGGTGCTGAGACCAGGATGGGCTGCTTAGCCACCTTCTCTGCCTGTCACCTGCTCGGTCCCCCTTAGCTCCCCTCCTGCAGCCACAGCAGAGGTGATGTCCCCTTCTCACTGGCCACTCCTGCCCTGGGCCTCCCAGTTTGCAAGCCTGGGGCTGCCTGATGTGAAGGCTGACCAGAAGGACCTTCCGCAGCCCTCTGAGCTGGGCCGTGAGCTGTGTCCTCCCTAGTCCCTGTGCCCACCTGAGGGGCTGGGCTGTGGGGTTGTGTGGTGACAGGGGCTGGACCTCCACGGGACCAGTGCAGCCCTGGGAATGGATGCTGCTGGCCGTCCAGGGCAGGGTGCTGTTTGTGACCCAGGGACCCTGCCCTGTTTCATGGAGCGAGGGGTCAGAGAGCTCTGTCCTACCAGCTGTGTTCTGAGAGCCTGCGGGTGTGGTGACCCTGGAACTCACTTTTCTGTCCACCCTGAGAGCACTGCCCCTTCATCCTGAGCTGGGGGCTGGACCTCACACCCTCTTTTCCAGGTCACCCACTGAGCAGATGTTGTTAGGTTAACCTTGAGGGAGGCAAGGCCCCTGCTGAGGCACCAGGTCCTGAGAGCACATTCTGCCCAGAGGAGGGGAGGGGGTCTGTCCCCAACCTCCTGATTCTGGGACGATTTGGGTCCTTCACCATCACCTGTTTTTTCAAAACTAATGCAGCCATCCATGTGACCTATTAAAAGCTGCAGTGGGCCAGGCAAAACTAACCTTTCCTCCATGAGGATAGGGAGTCTGCAAGTGTGAATCTTGAATTAAACATTTTTCTGGTTGAAAAACCTACATACCTAAAAATAAGACTAGAACACTGTGAATAAGAGATCTATAGGAAGAGCGAAAAATAAATTCCCACCCCACTGGGAGGAAGCAATAGATGATTGTGCGAAGAACAGATTTGATGAAATGTTTTTGGAACAGACAGTTAAACTTTGTAATAAACTGTGAAATCCCAGGGTTCAGCTGTCTCCCCAAATAAACAGCACAGAACACACTGGGCCCGAGTCAAGGGGGTGGAGCTGGCTCCTCTGCTCATCTTGCTCTGCTGCGTGCCTCTAGCTTTCCCGCAGCATCTGTCTGTACTTCCTCTGCATTTTGACTCACAGATGTCTGGTTGTGCAAGACTCTTTCCCATTTTTGGGAAAGGGAGTCGCTCAAGGAGGCTCAGGAAGGCGCTTCCTTGGGCTGCTGGCCAGCATGGCTGGGGTGGAGGCACCGAGCGCCCCGGCTCCTGGTCTTGGGGCCAAGGCAGTGAGGAAGGACTCTCTGCTGCTTTGAGAATGTCTCTGAGGAGATCTCCTTGGAGCAGGAAGCCCTTCTGGAAGCCCTGGAGGATTCCTTGCCTTATGTAGGTCACACGTGTCTGTTCAGGCAGAGCCTGGGGACCAGGATCTGATTGCCCTCCCTGATCTGGACTGAGCTTGGAGCTGAGCCATGTGCAGAAAGAGGACAAGGGGGCCAGTTACAAGGGAGAATAGGGAGTGGATGGTGAGTGGACGGCAAGTTGATGCTGTAGCAGTAGCTCTCCAGCCGTTCTTGCTATGGAGAGACCCTTGAGCAAGTTGTACAGTCCTAAGAGAATTCCAGGGGGTCCATAGTAATAGTCATTGGAGAGCAGTTTTTCTCAGTGGGGTTTATCGCCCAGTGGGGGGCACTGAGAAACACAGGAGGAGCTTTTAAGAATCAAATGCATTGAGATAGAATAGGTATTGTATGTATAGGCATATATGCATAGGATGCACCCATTTTAAGTGTACAGTCTGATGAATTTGACAATTTTATATAACTTTTATATGACTCTAACACAGTCAAGACAGAGGACATGCCCATAGAGTCCCTCACATCATTTTTCAATAAAGCATGCCCACCCCATATAGTCACTGACTTTTTGTAATTAGATTAGCTTTCCATGTTAATTTCATATTCATGGATAAGACAATATGTGCTCATTCAGCTTCTATGTATTTTTAAGATGCATTCAAACTTAACTGCTAAGCATTTCATAGCATTTCATAGGGTATATCACAGTTTATTCATTTACCTGTTCATAGACATTTCTAGTTTGTCAGCCAGTTGTTTCCACTTGGGGCTGTTATAAATGAATCTGCTCAAGCCTTTGTCAGGATGCATCTTTGCATTTCTCATGGGTAAACATGCAGAATGGAAGGGCCAGGTCAAGTGGTAAGTGCCTGACTGTCTAAAACTGCCCGTTTCCCAAAGCGACTGCACTGTTTACGTTCCCACCAGCAACAAGAGTTCCAGTCCCTTCACATCCTCACATCCACTCTGTCAGTCTTGTTCATTTTAACTGTTATTGTGGATATGGCGTGCTATCTAAATGCAGTTTAAATTTGCATCTCTCTATGATGGATGAAGTTGAGTACAGTTTCACAGACTCACAGGCCAGTTGTAGATCTTCTCTTGTGAAGTGCTTGTTCTAATAATTTACCTCCCTTTAAAAAAACCTTTTTATTTAGAAATGATTTTAGATTCACAGAAAAGTTCCAGATATGGTAGAGAGTCACCTAATTGTTGTTGTTCAGTCACTAAATCATGACCAACTCTTTGTGACCCCATACACTGCAGCACACCAGACTTCCCTGTCCTTCATTTTCTCCTGGAGTTTGCTCAAACTCATGTCTATTGAGTTGGTGATGCCATCCAACCATCTCATCTTCTGTCACACCTTCTCCTCCTGCCCTCAATCTTTCCCAGCATCAAAGTCTTTTCCAGTGAGTTGGCTCTTCACATCAGGTGTCCAAAGTATTGGAGCATAAGTATTGGAGCTTTGTCATCGGTTCTTCCAATGAATATTCAGAGTTGATTTCCTTTAGGATTGACTGGTTTGATCTCCTTGCTGTCCGAGGGATTCTCAAGAGTCTTCTCCAGCACCACAATTCAAAAGCATCAGTTCTTATCCTACACAACATTATCAAATCAAAGCATATCAAAACCAGAAAACTAACATTGGTACCAAACTGTTAATTAGACGACTTGTTTGAATTTCACCAATTTCCTCTCTTTCTCGGTATTGAGTTCATGGATTTTAGATTTGTGTAACCATGACTGCAATCAGGGTGTAGAGTTTTTTCATCATCCCAAAGAAACTCCACCATACTATCCCATTACAGTCACACTCTCTCAAATCTCAGCTCCTGGCAAATACACTTTTGGTCTTTATATAACTTTGGTATCTAAAAATATTATATAAAGGGCTTTCCCTGGTAGCTCAGTTGGTTAAAAAAAAAAAAAAAAGTTTGCCTGCAATGCAGGAGACCCCAGTTCATTTTCTGGATTGGGAAATTCCGCTGGAGAAGGAATGGGCAACCCACTCCAGTATTCTTGGGCTTCCCTGGTATCAAAGCTGGTAAAGAATTTGCCTGTAATGTGGGAGACGTGGGTTCAATCCCTGAATTGGGGAGATCCCCTGGAAAAGGAAATGGTTACCCACTCCAGTATTCTGGCTTGGAGAATTCCATGGACAGAGAAGCCTGGCGGGCTACAGTCCACAAAGTTGTGAAGAGTCGGATATGACTGAGTGACTTTCACACACACACACACATATAAATGGAACTACCCAGTAACCTTTCGAAGTTGACTTTTCTCCATAATACATTTGTGATCCATCCAAGTTGTTGCATGTATCAATGGTTTCTTCCTTTTTATTCTTGAACATTATTCTCTTTTATGGATGTACCACAATTTATCCATTCACCTGTTGAAGGACATTTGCATTCCCAGAACCAACTCCACTTGGTCATAATTTATTATTCTTTGATATATATTGTTGTATTTTATTTGCTAACAGTGTGTTGATAATTTTTGCATCTTTGTTCATGGGAAATACTGCTGTGTAGTTTTCTTTTTGTCTGTGTGCTTTCATTAGTTTGACATTAGGATAGTGCTTGAGACATTAGGGCAACCTCATGAAATGTTTTGAAATCTTCTCTTTTATTTTCAGGAAGAGATTAGGTAAAATTGATGATATTTCTCCTTTAACTGTTTGGTAGAATATACCAGTGAAACCATCTGGCCCCCGCTATTTCTTTTTGAAAAGGTTTTAACTACAAATTAAACTTCTTTAAGAGTTATACAGCTATTTAGATCATCTGTTTCATCTTGGGTAAGTAGTCTGCGGTTTTTGAGAAACTGATTCATCTAAGTTATTGATTTTATGTGTACAGAGTTGTTTGTAGTAGTTGCCTAGTTTTCTTTTAATATCTACAAGATCTGGAATTCGATATCTCTTCTTTCATTTCTGATATTGGTAATTTATGTCTCCTCTTTTTTTTTTTTTTTTTTTTGGTGAGTTTTAACAACATTTTATTGATCTCAACTGTCTCAAAGAACCAGTTTTTGCAGAAATAGATACAGAGAACAAATGTATGAATACCAAGGTGGGGATGGAGGGGTAGGAGGAATTGGGAAATTGGGATTGACATATATACACTACTATGTACGAAATAGGTAACTATTGAGCACCTATCGTAGAGCGCAAGGAAGTCTACTCAGTGCTCTCTGGTGACCGAAATGGGAAGGGAATCCAAAAAGAAGTGATATGTGTATAAGTATAGCTGATCCACTTTGCTGTACAGCAGAAACTAACACAACATTGTAAAGCAACTGTACTCTAATAAAATTAATTTAAAAAAGAACCAGTTTTTGTTTCCTCTGATTTTTTTCCCATTGTGCCTTGCTTTAAATTCCATTGATTCTTTCTCTTATCTTTATTTTTTCTTTCTACTTGATTTGAACTTATTTTGCTCTTTTAAAATAGTTTCTTGGGGTGAAATTTTGCATTATTGTTTTGAGATGTTTCTTCTTTGCTAATATGTATGTTCAGTGTTATAAATTTCCCTCTAAGTGCTGCTTTAGCTGCATAACACAGATTATCATATATTTTCTTTTGATTAAATATCATATTTAATTTCCCTTGAGACTTTGTCCATAGATTATTTAGAAGTGTGTTATTTAATTTTTAATAATTTGGAGATATTTCTTATCTTTCTGTTATTGATGTCTAATTTTATTCCTTTATCGTTAGAGACTATGCTTAGTATGATTCAATTATCTTAACACTGTAAAAGATTTTAATGACTCTGGGTATCATTTATCTTGGTAAATATTTCACATGCACTTGAAAAATATTTGTGTTTTGCTCTAGTTGCATGAAATATTTAATAAAAACAGTGAGATCCCACTTGTTGACAGTGATATTCAGTTCTTTATCCTTGCTGATTTTCTGTCCTATTTATTTTCAGACAGAAGTGTTGAAATCTACAACTATAATTCTGCATTTATCTATTTCTCCTTCTACTTCTGTCTTCATGAACTTTGCTTCATGTATTTTGAAGCTGCTGTTAGGGATATATACTTGCAGCATTGTTGCATCTTCTTGGTGAATTGACACTTCTATTATCAACTTCCCTATTTATCTATGATTTTTTTTCTGAAGTTAGTTTATGATTTTTTTCCCTGAAGTCCACTTTCTTTGTTATCAGTATAGGCGCCCCATATTAAAATGTCTGTTTGTGTGGCTTGCCTTTTTCCTTCCCTTAAACACTAACCTACAAATATTATATTTGAAATAAGTTTCTTGTAATGGTATATAGGTGGGTGATTTTAAAAAGTTCACCTCCAAAATCCCTAGCTCTTAATTTAGATCACTCACATTTAATGTAATCCTTGATTTGTTTGGGTTCAGTCCTACCGCTTTATTATTTACTTTTTTTATCCCGTTATAAATTTTTTCAGTTTCCCTGTTATTGACTTCATTTTGGTCCTTTGAATGTTCTTTCAGTTCAGTTCAGTCTCTCAGTTGTGTCCGATTCTTTGCGACCCCATGAATCGCAGCATGCCAGGCCTCCCTGTCTGTCACTAACTCCCGGAATTCACTCAGACTCACGCCCATCGAGTCAGTGATGCCATCCAGCCATCTCATCCTCTGTCGTCCCCTTCTCCTCCTACCCCCAATCCCTCCCAGCATCAGAGTCTTTTCCAATGAGTCACCTCTTCGCATGAGGTGGCCAGAGTACTGGAGTTTCAGCTGTAGCATCATTCCTTCCAAAGAAATCCCAGGGTTGATCTCCTTCAGAATGGACTGGCCGGATCTCCTTGCAGTCCAAGGGACTCTCAAGAGTCTTCTCCAACACCACAGTTCAAAAGCATCAGTTCTTCAGTGCACACAGCCTTCTTCACAGTCCAACTCTCACATCCAAACACGACCACAGGAAAAACCATAGCCTTGACTAGACGGACCTTAGTCGGCAAAGTAATGTCTCTGCTTTTGAATATGCTATCTAGGTTGGTCATAACTTTCCTTCCAAGGAGTAAGTGTCTTTTAATTTCATGGCTGCAGTCACCATCTGCAGTGATTTTGGAGCCCCAAAAATAAAGTCTGACACTGTTTCCACTGCTTCTCCATCTATTTCCCATTAGTATTCTATTTTATCTAGTGTGTTGTTGATTATATGTCTTTGTATATTTGGGGCATTTCCTGGAAATTACAACATGCACACTTAAACTTTCATGGTCTACTTAGAATAAATAGTTACCATTTCAAATATTTTGTAGAAATCCTACCACCATGCAGGTTCCTGTACTCTCCATCCTTTAGGTTGCAGTTGCCTTCTGTAATACATCAGCATAGGCTGAAAATTCCATGAGATGATAACTTTTACCCATCAAATATATTTTAAAGAACTCAAGTAGATAAGAGTCTATTACATTTCCCAGAGATTTACCAATTTTTGTTGTTGTTGTTCTTTCTTCCTAGGTTTTCCCTTATGTCTGAAGAACTTATCTTTTTAGTTTTTCTTTCAGTGTATATTTGCTGGTAGGGAATTATTTTAGTTTTTCTTTATCTAAGAATGTCCTATTTCAACTTCATTCCTGAAGGCTATTTTTACTCCTCTCCTCTTGGGACATGAAGGGTACATTTTGGGGCAAGACTCAGCCCTGATGGAGCCCCCTCAGCCACAGATGGCCTGTCTGGCCACACTCTGTGGGGTGCTGTCCATGGGCCACATTGCTGGGCTGCCCGACGGGTGGAGAGCGCTAAGCCAGGCCCCTACCACCCTGCAAGGTCTGTGAACCGACCCTGGTCACATCTTTCTCTGCTGTGTGCACTATTGTCCTGAGCTGTGAAAAAGTGAAAATGTTAGTTGCTCAGTCATGTGGGACTCTTTGTGACCCCTGGACTATAGCCTGCCAGGCTCCTCTGTCCATGGCATTCTCCAAGCAAGAATACTGGAGTGGGTTGCCATTCCCTTCTCCAGGGGATCTTCCCAACCCAGGGACTGGACTGGGTCTCCCACATTGTAGGTGGATTCTTTACCCTCTGAGCTACCAGGGAAGCCCTCCTCAGTTGTACTCTCTATTTTCTTTCAGCACAATGTCTTTGATCCATACCTTACATCCGGGGCAAGGTATCTTTGCAGACATTTTCAGTCAGGCCTCCTTGGCCTTGAGTCCCGGCCCCTCCTGACTGGCTAGAGTTTCGGTCCACTTTCAGCTCACCTGACAGTCGGTGGGAAGGATGCTCACCTGGAAGTTGTTGAAGGAGGGAATGTACAACAAAGAAAGAAGTCTTTGCGGAGAAAATAATTACTGTACATTGACAATGGGAGTTAACTTCTTGACTCAAGGTCATCTTTCAGCTGGTGATTTTCTGGATAGCGTAGGTGTTCTGTTTGTGGGGAGTTGGGTCGCCTCTCTGGACCCTTTGGAGAACCCCCAAAACCTGTTTTTGGGGGCAGGGCAGGTACAGCTCCTGCACTCTCCCGGCCCAGAAGAAGGAGGTGTCTGGGATTTGTTTAGCTGGCAGGAAGACCCTGTCCATCTCCTGTGGACCGAAGGCCCCTCTGCCCAGAGGCAGGGCTGCTGTCTGGGCTCAGGGTCCCGGCGCTGGCAGTGGGTTCCCCTTACCTCTTCCCCTGTGGATGGGCCCAGCCTGACTCTGGGAGTGACCCCTCATGGGCTTCTTTCTGTCAGGGCCTCCCCTCAGGGTTTGTGGCCTTCTCTGGACCGTGGGCTCCAGGGCCCGAGGCGCTCCAGGGCCTCTTTCTGTACCCTACACAACCCCCTCTTCTCTGGCTTCTTGCCCCGTTCTCTGCTCTTCATCCGAGTGACACTCTCGTTTCCTTCTCCCTCTCCATTGGCCACCACAGTCCTCTCTATGGCCAGCCTCCTTTCCTCCCGAGCAAACCACTGAAATCCTCAGAAAACCTCAGTCCCAGGGCTGAAACTTGGCTTCATTCCTTCGAGAAGCCACAGGCCAAGCGTGGGAGGACTGCCTGGGGCTGTTAGGGGCGAGATGGGAGCCATTTGGGGCCGTGTCCAGGCCAAGAGGCTGTCTCCACCAAACTGCAGCTTTCCGCAGAAGTTGAAAGCTTGTAGGATGGTACTCGGGGTGGAGTGTGGTCTGGAAAACCAGAGGAGTGGGTGCCAGAACTTTGTTATCTGAGCTCCTTCTTTTAAGGGCCCTGGCCTTCCCTGCATGGGTACAGAGGCCAGAACTGAGAGACTGCTGCAGAGCCAAGGGAAGCGCCCCTCTGCCCCGCATCGGCTGACGGAGGGGGCTCTGCAGCTCAAAGAGGGAGGGCTGATGGGGCTCTGGTGCTGGGGTCCCCAGTTCAGTCTGTTTGGTGTCAGCAGTTCCAAGCAGAGAGTTTCTTAGGGGCCACCCCCCAAGCACCCACACAAGCTGCCCAGGTCCTCAGAACAAAACTCCAGCAGGCTCACCTCTCCATCCCCCGGGTTCCCTTTGGGCATTGTCCTCCACCCCTCATACCCCAGCTCAAGTCCTAGGTCTAGGATGAGCACACCTGGTGAGTCCCACTAGCATGCAGTGCCGCGGTCTGTCCTCGTGTGGTCTGGACCTTGCCTTTCCCTCTACCGCTTCCGTTCCACAGATCTTCCTGCCTCTGTGTGCAGGAGGCCAGCTTCCTTCCGCCAAGAGACTTTCTCAAACCCACCTCTGCCACCTTGGAGCCCAGCCTCACCCAGCCCAGGGCAGAGCCATTGCCAGGCCACCTGCACCTGGCTATGGTGGCAGAGTCCCCCCAGGCCTCCTATTCTGCCCCCAGATCACGGCTGTCATCCCCACACTGCTGGGGTCCCCACCGTTTACAAACATGGGCCATGTGGTTGGCGCCTCAGGCTGGGCCCTCACCAGGCGAGGCCGCACCCATCTGAGCATGGGGTCCTCACTGCTCCTCAAACGCAACGTTTCCTTGTGCTGAGAGGCCTCCTGTGATGTTGGATGTTTACGTTGCCTCCAGAGTTTGAGTAAATGTTTACATTTCAGAATAATTCATTGGTAAATATTCCTAAAGAGAGTTACTGGTTCCCAGAGTAGTGGAATTTTGTAGATGTTTCTGCCTATTTTTAGACTGAGCTCTAATTTCCAACAGGAAAAAGAGCACATTTGGAGCATCAGTTCAGTTCAGTTCAGTCGCTCAGTCGTGTCCGACACTTTGTGACCCCATGAATCGCAGCACGCCAGGCCTCCTTGCCCATCACCAACTCCCAGAGTTCCCTCAGAGTTGCATCCATCAAGTCAATGATGCCATCCAGCCATCTCATCCTCTGTCGTCCCCTTCTTCTCCTGCCCCCAATCCCTCTCAGCATCAGAGTCTTTTCCAGTGAGTCAGCTCTTCACATGAGGTGGCCAAAGTACTGGAGTTTCAGCTTCAGCATCATTCCTTCCAAAGAAATCCCAGGGCTGATCTCCTTCAGAATGGACTGGTTGGATCTCCTTGCAGTCTAAGGGACTCTCAAGAGTCTTCTCCAACACCACAATTCAAAAGCATCAATTCTTCAGTGCTCAGCCTTCTTCACAGTCCAACTCTCACATCCATACATGACTACTGGAAAAACCATACCCTTGACTAGACGGACCTTAGTCGGCAAAGTAANTACATGACTACTGGAAAAACCATACCCTTGACTAGACGGACCTTAGTCGGCAAAGTAATGTCTCTGCTTCTCCATAAATATCTCATTATCACCCACACACCACCCCCCAGCTGAACCCCAGCTAACACACCTCTTCTCTACTCCTTAACCCCACCTCCAAGTAACCACTGTCTGATTTCCATGATATACATTCATTTTGCCCAGAACTTGGTATAGCATGAGCTCCGGTGTCTGGTGCCCATCGCTCAGCACAGCATTTTGACTCCCATCCATTCTGTGTGAGAACCAGCCACTCATGTCTCTGTACTGCTCAGTGTGCCCTGATATGAGTCTGTACATGTTTACTTCCCCATCTTAATTTAGGGAGACCTACTTAGGACCTCTGACCTCTCACAAAAATAGATCTGTGTTCTTCTAAATTTTTGGTATTTTATGATTGCAACAATAAGAATCTAACATGGGGGTGTTGGATTAACCAACAAGTGTGCATTTCTCTTTCTCCTTTCGGTGTTTTGCTTTATGTATTTGGCAGCTCTGCTGTTTGATATGTGAACACTTAGGATTGTGATGTCTTCTTGAGAGGCATTCATCTCATCATACCCTTCCTCTCTGCTGGTTATTTTCTTTGGTCTGAAGTCCACCTTATCAGATATTCATGTTGTCACTCTTTCTTTTGATTAATATTTGCAAGATATATCTTAATCGATCCTTTTACTTTCAACCTCACTATAAACAATGCTAGCGGAGGTGATGGAATTCCAGTTGAGCTATTCCAACTGTGAAAGTGCTGCATTCAATATGCAGGCAAATTTGGAAAACTCAGCAGTGGCCACAGGACTGGAAAAGGTCAGTTTTCATTCCA
>SJYA01012924.1:0-11420 GCA_006410615.1 Neotragus moschatus
GTTTTATAGGTGAGTTTTAAAACAAACTTTTAGATTATTGTGTTGGCCAAAAAATTATTTGTATTTTTCCATAAGATGTTATGGAAATATTATTTATTCAATATCACACAAACCCTTTCAGAGAATACACAAAAGGGGAAGCAATGTAGTATAGCATAAGAGATATGTAGTATAAGAGGTCATTATGACCTTGATGACAAAACCAAACAAAGACTGAATAAAGGGAAGCTGTCAGACAATCTCACTCATGAACATGTATGCAAAAATACTATATAAAATATTAGGAAATCAAAGATAAGATTGTAACAAAACAGAGAATACACCAAGATAAAGATGAATTTGTCTCAATAATGTAAGAGTTGTTTATAAAAAAATTTATAGATGTAACATATTATCTCCTGCTTTTCAATAGATGAAGAATTTCATAAAAGTAAAAAATATATATGTAGTAAGTCAAGAATGGAAAGGGACTTCCTTAATGATTAATCAATGGTGTGTACCAAAATGATAGCCCACATTATTCTCAATGGTGAAATGCTAGAAGCATTAATTTAAAACTGGATACCATTTAGGAGCAAGATGAAGATACCACAATCACTATCTTTTTGACAGTAGAAATCATAGGTAGCACAGTAAGAGAATAACATTACAAGTCATGAAGTTAAGAAAAGAAAAAGACAAAACTATCACTACTTATTAGGTGATACAGTTCAATCTACATTAAAAAGCCTCAAAATATCTATAGAAAATTCATTAAGAGTGTTTCTGCAAGATGACTGGATTTAAGATTGATATAAAAAGTCAACTGCATTTATAAAACAACGGTAACTCAAACTCTTCCAGAAAATTGCAGAATTTCAATATTCACAAATAAATTAATGTGATACACTATATTAACAAATTGAAAGATAAAAACCATATGATTATCTCAATAGATGCAGAGAAATCCTTTGATAAAATTCAGCACCCATTTATGATAAAAATTCTCCAGAAAGCAGGGATGGAAGGAACATACCTCAGCATGATAAAAGCCATCTATGTTAAACCCACAGTAAACATTATCCTCAGTGGTGAAAAATTGAAAGCATTTCCTCTAAAGTCAGGAACAAGACAAGGGTGCCCACTCTCACCACTACTATGACTTCAACATTGGAAGTCTTAGACACAGCAAGCAGAGAAGAAAAAGAAATTAAAGGAATCCAGATTGTAAAACTCATTGTTTGCAGATGACATGATCCTCTACGTAGAAAACCCTAAAGAGACCACTAAAAAATTACTAGAGCTAATCAATGAATATAGTAAAGTTGCAGGGTATAAAATTAATACAGAAATCCCTTGCATTCCTATATACTAACAATGAGAAAACAAAGAAATTAAGGAAAAAATCCCATTTTCATTGCAATGAAAATAAAATACTTAGGAATAAATTTACCTAAAGAAAAAAAGGCCTATATATAGAAAACTATAAAACACTAATGAAAGAAATCAAAGATGACGCAGGTAGATGGAGAAATATACCATGTTCATGAATCAGAAGAATCAATATAGTGAAAATGAGTATACTACCCAAAGCAATCTACAGATTCAATGCAATCTCTATCAAGCTACCAATGGCACAGAACTAGAAAAATAACTTCAAAATTTGCATGGAGACACAGAAAATCTTGAATAGCCAAAGCAATCTTGAGAAAGAAGAATGAAACTGGAGGAATCAACCTGTCTGACTTTAGACTATACTACAAAGCTACAGTCATCAAGACAGTACAGTACTGGCACAAAAACAGAAATATAGATCAATGGAGCAAAATAGAAAACCCAGAGATGAATCCATGCACCTATGGACCCCTTATCTTTGACAAAGGAAGCAGAAATATACAATGGAGAAAAGACTATCTCTTTAATAAGTGGTGCTGGAAAAACTGGTCAACCACCTGTAAAAGAATGAAACTAGAATATTTTCTAACACCATACACAAAAATGAACTCAAACTGGATTAAAGATCTAAATGTAAGACCAGAAACTATAAAACTCCTAGAGGAAAACATAGGCAGAACGCTCCCTGACAAAAATTACAGCAAGATCCTCTATGACCCACCTCCCAGAGTAATGGAAATAAAAGTAAAAATAAACAAATGGGACATAATTAAGCTTAAAAGCTTTTGCACAACAAAGGAAGCTATAAGCAAGGTGAAAAGGCAGCCTTCAGAATGCGAGAAAATAATAGCAAATGAAACAACTGACAGAGAATTAATTTCCAAAATATATAAGCAACCCATGCAGCTCAATACCAGAAAAAGTAAACGACCCAATCAAAAAATGGACCAAAGAACTAAACAGACATTTCTCCAAAGAAGACATACAGATGGCACACACAAAGATGCTCAACATCACTCATGATCAGAGAAATGCAAATCCAAACCACAATGAGGTACCATCTCAGGCCGATCAGAATGGCTGCCATCAAAAAGTCTCCAACAATAAATTCTGGAGAGAGTGTGGAGAAAAGGGATCCCTTTTACACTGTTGGTGGAAATGCAAACTAGTTACTTCTCTGTGGAGAACAGTGTGGAAATTCCTTTAAAAACTGGAAATAGAACTGCCATATGACCCAACAGTCTCACTGCTGGGCATACACACTGAGAAAATCAGAAATGAAAGACACGTGTAGCCCAATGGTCATTGCAGCACTGTTTACAATAGCTAGGACATGGAAGCAACCTAGATGTCCATTGGCAGAGGAATGGCTAGGAAAGTTGTCGTATATATAGACAATGGAAAATTACTGAGCTATAAAAAAAAAGAATGTGTTTGAGTCAGCTTTAATGAGGTGGATAAAACTGGAGCCTATTATACAGAGTGAAGTAAGTCAGAAAGAAAAACACCAATACAGTATATTAACGCATATATATGGAATTTAGAAAGATGGTAATGATGACCCTACATGCAAGATAGCAAAAGAGACACAGATATAAAGAACAGACTTTTGGGCCTCTGTAGGAGAAGGTGAGGGTGGGATGATTTGAGAGAATAGCATTGAAACATGTATATTACCATATGTGAAATAGATGACCAGTCCAAGTTCAATGCATGAAACAGGGCACTCAAAGCTGGTTCACTGGGACAACCCAGAGGGATGAGATGAGGAGGGAGACGGGAGGGGGGCTCAGGATTGAGAACACATGTACACCCATGGCTGATTCATGTCAATGTATGGGGAAAATCACAATATGGTAAAGTAATTAGTCTCCAATTAAAATAAATACATTTTAAAAGATTGATATAAAAAGTTAACTGCATTTATAAAACACCAGCAACAATTTATAAAATACAGTAATAGCTACTATTTGCTGTAACACACCTGTTTTCAAAGTTAGGCACTAGAAAGAAATCTAACAAAGTTAGGCACTAGGAAGAAATCTAACAAAAGTTATGCCAGAGCTGTATGAAGAAACATTTTAATACTGTTAAAAGATATCAAAGTTCTAAATAAATAGAGAAAGAGAGCATGGTTTTTGTGGGTTTTTTTTTTAACCATCCAGTAAGTCAATTGTCTCAAATGTCTAACAGGTTTTCAAGGAACACAGCAGTTTCTATACAATTTAAATGGAAAACAAAGGCTCTAGTATAAAAGGATCAGGACACTTGTTAGGGCATCACCAACATGCTGTGTGGAACTCTGGAGTGCATCCTTTGCTTTGCACCGCGCTTCCTAGTGTTTTATCTTATCTACACATGGGGAACACAGGCGTCTGAGAAATCCAAGAGGAAGAATCCAGCTGCCTATGCAAATGACAAATGACCAACCCATTTGGATAAGGATTTTTGGTCTCTGAAAGAACCTTTTCTGGGAGAGGAGTGTACATTGCAGTGTCTTGAAAACACAATACATTTATTATGGACTGCAAAAAATAATAATAAAGTAAGGCTAACTGAAATAGTATGGTATTGGCTCAGTGAGAGACGCAGTGACCCATGTAACAGAACAGAGAACCAAAAACAGTCCCACACCTTTTTTGAATTTGAAATATGATATAAGTGGCAGCATAGATTACTAGAAAAGGATTAACTGTTCCGTAAGTGCTGTTGGGACCATTTGCTATCAAGATGGGAAAAAATGAAATTGGACCCAGACATCACACCATACACAAAAATCAATTCCAGATGGATATAAAGCCTTCCATGTGAAAGGCAAAGTCTCGAACCTAAAGAAAAAGATACTGGAGAGTATCTTTAAGACTTTGGAGGCAGGGAAGTTTACCCTAAGCATTAACTATAAAATAAAAATTTATATACTCAATCACACTGAAAGGAAGGATTTCTGTGAGTAAGAATAAAATGAAAAAGATAGTAAAAATAAAATGAAATATGCCCTTGTCTAGAATATGTTTTTTAATTTAACCAACAAGTGAAGTTACTCTTTGTACATTAAAAATCCCTCCAAATTGTCAGTGTAGTGAAAGTCATGTCCAGCTCTTTGTGACCTCATAGACTATACAGTCCATGGAATTCTCCAGGCCAGAATACTGGAGTGGGTAGCCTTTCCCTCCTCCAGGAGATCTTCCCAACCCAGGGATCAAACCCATTGATTGCAGACAGATTCTTTACCAGCTGAGCCACAAGGTAAGCCCAAGAATACTGGAAGTCTATCCCTTCTCCAGTGGATCTTCCAGAACCAGGAATCGAACCGGGGTCTCCTGCATNGCTCTTTGTGACCCCATGGACTATACAGTCCATGGAATTCTCCAGGCCAGAATACTGGAGTGGGTAGCCTTTCCCTCCTCCAGGAGATCTTCCCAACCCAGGGATCAAACCCATTGATTGCAGACAGATTCTTTACCAGCTGAGCCACAAGGTAAGCCCAAGAATACTGGAAGTCTATCCCTTCTCCAGTGGATCTTCCAGAACCAGGAATCGAACCGGGGTCTCCTGCATTGCAGATGGATTTTTTACCAACTGAGCTATTAGGGAAGCCCAAGGAAAAGAGAAATAATGCAATAAAAAAAATCAACTGAATATTTTATAGAAAAGGAAGTATAAATGGCAAGTAAGCATACAAAATACAGTCAATATCTTTTTTAATCAGGGAAATGTAAACTAAGAACATACAATATATATCTTAGCCAAACTGTATTAACAAAAATCAATATGGCTGAAAACTAAGTACTGGAGAAGATTTAAATGCTGTAGAGGTGAGAATGTAAGTTGGTACAATCACTTTGGAGAAAAATGCAGGATTATCTCGTAAAGCTGAGAATGTGCTGAACACACTCTCCAAGCCAGAAGTTCCAGTTCCACTCCCAGGAGTGGGTATATGCACCATAGAGAACATCTGTGTATGTGAGTTGGAAAATCAATACAATTGCATCCTTTTTAGTGTCATTAGGGCAAAAAACCTTGGAAACAGCCCAAATGTTCATTGTTAGGTCTGGATAAATGTGTTGTATACCCATACAATGGAATATTAAATAACAAAGAAGATGAATTAATTTAGCAACATATAACAAATTGGACCCCCCAGGACTGATCTCCTTTAGAATGGACTGGTTGGATTTCCTTGCAGTCCAAGGGACTCTCAAGAGTCTTCTCCAACACCACAGTTCAAAAGCACCAGTTCTTCAGTGCTCAGCTTTCTTCACAGCCCAACTCTCACATCCATACATGACCACTGGAAAAACCATAGTCTTGACTAGACAGACCTAAAGGAGATCAGTCCTGGGTGTTCTTTGGAAGGAGTGATGCTAAAGCTGAAACTCCAGTACTTTGGCCACCTCATGCAAAGAGTTGACTCATTGGAAAAGACTCTGATGCTGGGAGGGATTGGGGGCAGGAGGAGAAGGGGACAAAAGAGGATGAGATGGCTGGATGGCGTCACTGACTCAATGGACATGAGTTTGAGTGAACTCCAGGTGTTGGTGATGGACAGGGAGGCCTGGTGTGCTGCGATTCGTGGGGTTGCAAAGAGTCGGACACAATTGAGCAACTGAACTGAACTGAACAAACTGGATGAATCTTGGAAAAAATTCTGAGTGCAATAAGCAAGTGAAAGAATATTGCATATTCACTATGGTACTTTTTTTTTTCCCCAAGGCCAGATCTGCATTTTATTTTATTTTCCATTTATTTTTAAGATTGGATTATAATTGCTTTACAATGCTACACTGGTTTCTGCTGTACAACGATGTGAATCAGCTATGACATACATATATCTTCTCCCTCTTGAACCTCCCTCCCGACCCCCATCCCACCCCTCTAGGTCATCAAAGAGCACTGAGCTGAGCTCCCAGCGCTGTACAGCAGCTTCCTTCTAGCTAGCTATTTTTATGGTACCATCTTTATAAGGCTCAAAACAAGCCATGTACTGCTGAAAGATACATGTGTAAACTATTTTTAAAAGATGCAGTGATAAACACAAGTTTCAGGATTTTCCTTATCACAGGTCAATCAGGAGGAAACATCTAGGTCATTTCAAAGGTATTGGTCTGCTTGTTAAGTGATGGTTCTCAGTTATGTCTTTTATAATTATGTTTGATAACCAACATAGACCCTGGCTATATTATTCCATTGCTGCTAAGTCAGCTAAGTCACTTCAGTCGTGTCCAACTCTGTGCGACCCCATAGACGGCAGCCCACCAGGCTTCCCCCCGTCCCTGGGATTCTCCAGGCAAGAACACTGGAGTGGGTTGCCATTTCCTTCTCCAATGCATGAAAGTGAAAAGTGAAAGTGAAGTCGCTCATTCGTGTCCGACTCTTAGCGACCCCATGGACTGCAGCCTACCAGGCTCCTCCGCCCACGCGATTTTCCAGGCAAGAGTACTGGAGTGGGGTGCCATTGCCTTCTCCAATATTATTCCATTAATGAAGTATTTTGTTAAATATTTTAGGCACAAAAGCAAATCATCTGGTGACTTGTTGGCCTTATTACAAGTCTCAGACTTCATTTTTCCCACTCTTATTTATCTTCATTTTCCCATTCTCATTTCCTCTGGGACTTCTGAGCATCTGAATAGTCACCAGCCAGATCAGGAGCCATCGTGACTTTGTGAACTCTTCTGCATGAAAAATCTCTCCTCCCCTTTAGTCAGCACCTCGTTCCCTGCCCAGCTTCCTACAAACCCAAGACCCAGGCCTCTGGCTGACTGTTTGGAGAAACGTTTTCTGATATGTCAGTAGGGGACACTCACATTCTGCCCATGTTTTCTCCTCTTTCCTCCTTGGAAGGAAGACCGACAGTCACAAAGTTCATGGTTGGGGCTGTCTTCGGAGACCTTTTACAGGAACGTGGGCTTCTCGGGGCTTGACTGAGCCCAACGCTCTGGCCCAACAGGTGTGTGGGCGGCTTTATGAACTGACTGACTTTCTGTCTACCTCCCTTTTTTCCTTCCTTACATTAGTGGTGATTCTATTAGCAAACTGTGGGGCCCTTGACATTCAGACTTCATCAAACCCGGCAGAAATGTAAAGCAGAAATGTCCACAGAGGGGGGTGGACCAATCCCCCCGCCTCACCTCAAGATTAGATCAGCTTGGCTCCTGCCTCAGAGGGACCTAGAGCGATTCATCACCATCACTTTTCAAAACTAGGATGGCAATCTTTCCCAGCTGCTGGCTGGGGCAGAAACGAACACGGCTGTGCACCCATTCCAGACGAAGTGAGTGGGACTCAGAACTCCTTCAAAAGCTGCTGTGGTTCATGAGCACAAGGCCAAGTTTCAGCTGTGAATAACGCAGCAACTGGCCCATGTAGAACTCATGACTGAGTTCATGGGACCAACTGATTATGGACATGATTGAATTAAAAGCAGCCTCTGTGTCCAGTGAGCCATTGAGAAAACTTAAACCGGGAATGCTGAGTTCAGTGCACTGGGAGGATAATTTGGGGTTGATGATACAGATGAAGCAAGGCGGGGGGCAGAAGAGGGGCCCACAGCAAAATCTAGGGGAACAGAGCAAGCAGCTCTGGGCATGGCAGCTGGGGGACCTCACAGGGTCTTCCTCTCTCAACGTCTCATGCCAGGGTCTGGGTCCATCTTGGCACCACTCATGGGATTTGTAAGTCAGGTGACGTGGTTGGATGCACGGGCCACAGTCAGCCAGGCACACCTCTCTGGGTTCCCAGCAGAAGCTGACTTTGGAGAAGACACTTAATCCTTCTGGGTTTCCTTTTATTCATCTGTCAATGAGCTTAATAATAGTGCCAGTCTCCTAGGAGAGTGGTGAAGATTAATTGAGTTTCTTCATGAAAAAGGACTCATTCCCAGTCTGGCACGTGTTGGGGTTTAATATTATTGATCAGCTGATGCTTGTGGTTGCTGGGCCACAAACCAGTGCCACAAAGATGCTGAGATCCAGTTCTTGTTCTGTCTCAGGTCACTTCTGTGTTTCTGGGTACCAACTTCTTTCACAAAGTCAGGGGCTGGGGGACCAGGGGGGACTCACACAAGGACCTGGATCTGAGGAGGCGGAGACTGAGACTCAGGCCAGCTGTGAGCCTGTTATTTCAGCTGACATATGATCGTAAAGAGCAGCTTATGAGATTATCCTATTTTACAGTGGTTACTCTGGAAGTCTGTCACTATACCCTAAAAATGTAAGTTCAGCCATGGGATAGAAAAAAAAAAAAAAAAAACCCACCTACAGGAATCTAGTTTTTACAAAGACACAAAAGAATCCAATGTTATTTGGTTAAACACTGATTTTTAAAAATGCCTTCACCGTGACAGGGCACGTTTTAAGAGCACTGTATCTGTGCACATCCTCTGAGAGGCTGTGGAATGCTCTGACACTCCCAGAGGCTGAGCTGGGGTAAACCAACCCGCCTTACCCCAGGCTTTCACCCTGTCCAGTGCGCCCCCCACCCCAGCTGCCCCTCCAGCTGCGCTGGCTGCTAATTCTTAATTCTGGGCCTCGCCCTGTATTTATTCTCCTGGACACTTAACAGTTTTGTCTCAATCAGGATTTCAAGGAGCAGTTGGCCACATAAACTCTCAATTTCCCTGTGAATCCCATAAGCAATGTGAGAGCAGGGCACACAGGCCTCCAGGCTGCTTTTCATTTGGTTTCAGGCTCCTCAGTGTTCAGCTCCTGTCTTTGTGATAACTCAGTCCCGTCAGTTCAAAAGTTGTGTTCTTTATCCAAAGTTAAACTCTCTTGATCTGGGCAGGAGAAGGGCACGAAGGCTGCCCTCTGTTGTAAGCTGTGAGCTACCTTTGGGTACCCAGCACCCTCTTGTCCATGCAGAGAAGCCATGCGGTGGGGAGGTGAGATGCTGGGCAGATGTGAGAGGAGGGTGACGTCCTCGGGCCCGCGGCTCCTGAGCCCACCTCCCTCACTGGTCCTGGGGTATTTGTGGGAGGAGGGTTGGAGCCCTATGACATCGCAGGATAGGGTGCCTGCTTGCAGTGTTTTCTCACTCAGGTTTTCTCAACATGTTTTCAAAATGTTGATCTTGAACTGGGTGTCCTGCTGTGATGAGTGAGAGCTTTTCAACCAGAAGCTTCTGCTTTGAAAGCAGAAAGATGCCCCAGTCACATGCTCACGGAGCTGCAACTCTAACTCAGCTCCCTGAGGATGGATGTTGGAAGTAGGTGAAAAGGCAATAAGACCAAAGAAGGCCACACAATCAGTTTACGAACCACATAAACTGGTTTCGAAGTGCTTGTCTGGAGCTTCAGTGTCAAACGGCCAACATACTCAAATAGTTCTGTCTCCACTGCTCTGAACTCACAATGCACCAGACTAACCATGAAAAGCAGGCAAGATCTCAGCTTCAGGTTTCACCCAATGGCCTGAAAGTTACAGAAACTTTTGATACAAAGAGAAAAACAAGGGGCTGGAGGGTGGATGGGGAGGACGCCCACACACACACACACACACACACTTAAAAACAGGTGTTTGTATTGTCAGGTTTTTACTTATTTATTCATTTGTTCATAATCAATTTTTAATATGTGCAGTATACTATATCTTCTGTTAGGTAGAGGGAATATAGGCATGAATGCGATGCTATCATATCAAGGATTGTAAAGACTATAGAAGGAGAAAGGTATTTATTACATGATACACTGTAAATAATAAATAATACAATGCACTGTAAGAATCCACTAAAAACTGTACAGGCAAAATGTGGTGGAAATATAGGTGATGGGCTTATAAGTAAGCCTGCAAAACCAGGGACATTTCCACAGAAGCAAGAATTGGGTCTTAAAGAACAAGAGAAATTCACCTCAAGAAGAACGTAGGAATAATGTCCAGACAGGTTCCAATTACTACAAATGGTTAGTTTAGTCTATATTGGATAATCAAGGCTAGATCATACTTGTGTCTATCAGGCTTAAGTTGTTGAAAATAGAATCCTCTAGTTTACACGGACTTTCCTGGTACCTAATGTTGAGGAATCTGCTCGTGATGCCAAAGACCTGGGTTTGGTCCCTGGGTTGGGAAGAGCCTCTGGAGAAGAGAATGGCTACTCACTCCAGTATTCTTGCCTGGAGAATCCCATGGCCAGAGGAGCTTGGGGGGAACAGTTTACCTGGGAAAGAACTTAGTACAGGTTTTTAACTGGCTTAGAGAATCAGCGGCAGTGCTGAGGAAATACTCCGTGCTGACTTTTCAGGAAATATGTCCCAAAGGCACACAACAACATTGACCCACCAAGAGACTTCTGACTTCTGAATGATTCAGAAGCCACTGGCTCCAGAACCACAACCCCTCAACAAAGGGACCCCACGATGAAGAGGCAGCCATGCTCAGAAAAGCTGATGCGTCTACAGCCTCCAGGACTTTCTATGACCCACAGTGGTATGCCCTATTCCTTGTCAATGGACTCCCAAGGTTTACTAAACACTGAGACCTCCACTAATGCTGATATAAAAAGGCTCTAAGCACATCCTTGACTGTGCTTCTCAGAGACACAACTTCTGCTTCACTCTGCCATCCAAAATTCACTCAAGGGTGATGGTTCTCACCCTTGGTCACATAGAGAACCCTAGATGCAAGAGCCTGAGAAAGGTGGATAATAGTTGTCCAGATTCTGGATCACAGAAAAGTGTTCTGAAGCAGGGTGGAATGGAGAAATAATAGTTAAAACAGAAGCCCAAGTATATATACATGCGTTTTGATATACATGCAGATAGCTTGTGTGTATATTTGTATGTCTTCCTTTTCGATGGATCTTTTTGTTTTTTGTGAAATGTCCCTCCTTATCTTCTGCAACACTCCTTGATTTGAAGTCTACTTTAATGTTAATAGACTCGTGCTAGTTTTCGTGAGCTTATATACTGTTTGCTTATCTTTCCATCCTCTTAATACTTTCAACCTGTTTTTGAGTTTATATTTTAAGTATATCTCTTACAAACAGAAGATAGTTGGGTTTTGCTTTATAATCTCTATCTTTTAATTAAAATGCTCAGTCCCTTTTACTCA
>SJYA01012925.1:0-11005 GCA_006410615.1 Neotragus moschatus
TTTTTTTTTTTAATCATATAAGTGAGGTTTTAAAGTCCCAGACCTGTGATGCAAGGCTTCCCTGCACATGCTTACACTGACTGTGTCCCATCCAGGTACCAAATATATGAAGAGGGTTGGTTAGTCAGTCCACCAATCTTGATAAAATGCCTAGAAATGCCCAGAAGAACAACACAAAGTAATACTTCCTATCATAGACACAATACAAGCTGGAAAAAGTTTCAAGCCTGAGATTAAATATTCTTCCCATGCCAATTATCTAACTTTATTATGGCTTCCCATCTCTTTTGCTGCCTTCAAGGTGGCATTTTGCATAAAATATTCACATGCTCTCACAAAACTAAAAACTAAACATAAAAAAAAAATACTTTACATTTATGTTTAAAAAAGGAAAGAAAACTGTCATAAGAAGTCAAAAAAATAGTTGCTAGAAATGAAATGTAGAGTGAGTTTGAATTCTCTGCCTGCCCACAGATCTCAGAGGCCCAGAATAAAGCAAAGGCCAGGGAAATACCCTGAGTCACATGACCTTGGTTTCCAATGGGTTTGATTTATACTGAAGCCAAATGCAGAGTTTTCTTACCTGGAAATAAGAGAATGAGAACATTTCCTTTTTCATCTGGACCCAGAACTTAAATGAAATTCAGCATAGAAGATGAAGTCAGTCATTCAAACACTAGAAAAATTTTCCTTCTCTAAGACTCTGAACCAAAACTCCGATTTTGTAAAGTTATGATAAATCACTCATCTAATTACATGTACTATAATGAGAAACTGGCCAGACTGGTTCAGGTTTCTTCAAATCTGAGTTGAAAGTGGGGTTTTCCTATTTGGTTATCCTGTATTTATTAAGTTGTATTGTTTATTAAAAGCCTTGGAAGCATGCTAAATAGCAAAGGGTTTGCTTATTTGTTTTTTTTGTTTGCTTTTGCCCTGAGCAATATGGGTGACTTTTCTACCAGGCTTGGAGCAGTGCTTTCTAAGCCCTCCTATTGTTGTTGAGTCCCTGCGATCCCATGAACAACAGCATGCCAGGCTTCCCTGTCCTCCACTATCTCCCAGAGTTTCCTCAAACTCATGTCCAATGAGAGAAGAGCCTGAGATCTGGAAGCAGATCCTTCCTGCTTTACCATCTCATCTAAGGTGTTCAGGCTCACAGGTGCACATGTAGATACACCCGGTGTATCTGTTCTAGGTTGAGTCACTTGTCTTGATAGTTGTATACTAATGTGTAGGTGGCACTAGTTGTAAAGAACCTGCCTACAAATGCAGGAGATGTAACAGACAGGGGTTTAGGCCCTGGGTGGGGAAGATCCCCTGGAGAAGGGCATGGCAACCCACTCTGGTATTCTTGCCTGAAGAATCCCCATGGGCAGAGGAGCCAGGCGGGCTACAGTCCATGAGGTCACAAAGAATCAGACACAACTGAGTGACTAAGTGCGCATGCACACGCACGCACACACACACACACACACACACACACACACGTGTATTTTTCCTTTGGCAGTGCCAGTTTATTTATATTTTAGTTTTTAATTTTTTTGTGTGTGTGTGCCAGTTTTTAAATTGAAGCTGGTGGAGTCACAGAGATGGAGATGAAAGTGTTAAACTTTCAGGTGTACATTTGATATTAGAAATATTTGCACTTTTCATGTTGGAAATATGAACATTGCACAGCTGCCTAATAATATGAAGGATGATAATTACAGAACATTTGAAGGTAAGTAGAGAAGGGAAAGTGGTTCACCCGAGGAGAAAAAAAGGTTGAATTGATATTTCTAGAGAGCAGGAAGTTAGAGCTTGGTTTGCTTCTTCAACACAATGTCATTTTTTTCTGCCCACTTGAGAGTGGCTTCATTGCACAAAGGCTTCCTGATGTTTCTCCCATTATGGCACATGTGGAAAATGATAAGATTTGCTCAGCAGCCTGTGATTATAGCTCAAAGCTCTTGGTGACATCTACTTTTAACCTCCATTTAAAAATTTTTTTTCAGGATTTTCTTTTTTTTTTTTTGGTTTGTTTCTTTTCTTTTTTTTTATGAGAAGGCTAAACTGCCACTCTCCCAGGTAGTGGGCCCCAAAAGGACTAATATAACTTGCAAAGATTAGCTGAGTTTACAATTTAATCTGCAATCCTGGAAGAACTTGGATAATCTGATTCCTTGTGTGCACTTTTCCCAAAGGGTATCATCAAAATGAACATAACTGCCATTTACAGGGGCTTCCCAGGTGGTGCTAGTGATAAAGAACCCACCTGCCAACGCAGGAGACGTAAGAGATGCGGGTTCAATCCCTGAGTTGAGAAGATCCCCTGGAGGAGGGCGTGGCAAACCACTCCAGTATTCTTGCCTAGAGAATCCCATTGTAGAGGAGCCTCCCGGGCTATAGTCCATGGGGTCGCAAAGTGTTGGACACGACTGAAGTGACTTGGCATCCAAACACATGCCATTTACAAAAATCACTTAAAGATTCTATAAATATTTATTAATAACAAGCAACAGATCTCTTCACTCCTCTGAGTACTCCTATCAGTGGGGCAAAAGGATAACTAATGGTTTAAAAAAAAAAAAAAAAGACAAACTTCAAAGCAAGAAAACCTAAGAAATGGATTATAAATTACAGCACAGGGGTAACAGGTATAACTTTCTTCATCTTCAAATTCAAGGCTCAGTGAGTTCAACAAGAACCACTTTGAAGAGCTTTATCAGTGCTGTCAAGAGAGTCCAAACTGCTGCCTATACAAAAGTGTCCACTTGATCTACCTTTGTTAAAGACTCGTCCACTTTCAAGACTAAATTACTGCTGTGGATCTAATTAGCATGAGTGATGGAGAAAACTCTCTTTTCTCTTCCTTAGATTTGGAACTACCACCCAAGAATGGTCTCCATTGGAGAGGAAAGAAATGGGAAGAGAGAAAAAACCCAGACATCTCAAATAAGCAGCAGTAGCTCTTCTGAAATTCTTACTTAGAGGACTCTACTTCCAAGGACAGACACAGTTAAAAAACTACCCAGATGAGGAAGTTAAGTGATCTAAATCAAGGTCATTTCCCATGTATGAGTGTTTTCTACTTTTCAACTTGTTTTCTACTTTTTTACTTATACAACTTGTATGAAAAGGACTCCGAGTCCCTGATGAATCAAACAAGAGATAAAAATTACTTGCCTCAAAACACAAACTTTAACTGACATTTTAAAAATTGATATGATATCTTAAATTTACAAAGGCTAACAAGTAAGTTTCAGCTCTAACAGGGGGCCTGGCTCTGATGGAGCCAAGATTTGAAATGCCAGCCAAGTGCCAACGAGTAGACAACACTCCCACCTGTGTCCAGTCTCATTTTCTAATTCACTGTCCCCTTCTCATTACACACATAAACACACACTTCCCCACAGCTTGACAAGAAATACGAGACAGATTCATGGAGTCAAAAAGTTGTTTATCTTCAGTCTTAAGAACACAAAAGGCACACCCAGTGCATGAAGAGGCTGATGAAGAAGAGCTCCAGGCAGCAATGATGGAGAGGCAAAGAGAGACATAAACATGCTCTAGGGCTATCACCAGTCAGGGCGGTTAAGAGCTAGTACATGAGAGACACAATGGGGCTGGCAGAAGCAGTGCCAAAGTGATGAACAGAAAACAGGGACCAGAGCCTGGATTCTGAAGAGAAAGATTAGTAGCCAGCAGAAAAAGGGAAAATATAGAAGGAAGTGGGCTTCCCAGCTAACTCAGTGGTAAAAGAATCTACCTGCCAAAGCAGGAGTCACAGGAGACACAGGTTCAATCCCTGGGTCGGGAAGATNATGAACAGAAAACAGGGACCAGAGCCTGGATTCTGAAGAGAAAGATTAGTAGCCAGCAGAAAAAGGGAAAATATAGAAGGAAGTGGGCTTCCCAGCTAACTCAGTGGTAAAAGAATCTACCTGCCAAAGCAGGAGTCACAGGAGACACAGGTTCAATCCCTGGGTCGGGAAGATCTCCTGGAGGAGGAGATGGCTACTGACTCCAGTATTCTTGCCTGGAGAATCCCATGGACAGAGGATCCTGGCAGGCTACAGTCCTTCGGTCGCAAAGAGTCGGACACAACTGAACAACTGGGCACACACTTCTATGAAAGAAAGCAGATGTGCGACTTATATATGAAACATGGTCTCCTTTCCCCAGCCACACCTTAGGGCCTGCAAGATAACATAAGGAAGACCTTAAGCTTTATCAATGAGCATATGGCTATCTGATGCAAAGAACTGACTCATTTGAAAGATTGAAGGTGGGAAGAGAAGGGGACAACAGAGGATCAGATGGTTGGGTGGCATCATCAACTCAATCAATATGAGTTTGAGTAAGCTTTAGGAGTTGGTGATGGACATGGAAGCATGGCGTGCTACAGTTCATGGGGTCACAAAGAGTTGGACATGACTGAGTGACTGAACTGACTAACTGATATGGCCATCTCTCCCTCTCCCATCTTTTTGTCCTCGCTTATAGACAGTCCATATTCACTGCTTATTTGTCCTCCCATCCCGTTCTCCACTCTCTTCAATCAGACTTTCCTCATCTACAGAAACTGGTCTTGTCTAAGCTGGGTCAAACCCAACCATCTGGTCTCAGCCCTTGCTTCAGAACACAATATCTGGACCTCTTTCCTATGCAAGCTCACTTCAAAAATAATCTCACGCAGTCCCATAGGCTTGAAATATTCTGATAGCTCCCTAATTTAGAATTTGATCCCTGAATTCTCCCCTGAACACCAGACTTGTTTATCAAAATGCCTCTCTTCCCTTGGAAGTTGCCAAATTTGATTTCCACCACCACTCACACCTCCAAAACTTCTCCTTCAGTATTCCTCATCTCAGAGTCTACCAATGCGAGTGTTCAAAAACTTGAAGTCATTCTTGATGCTGCTCTTTATGCCACACCTCCCATGGGCTCTTCCTCTACCTTGAATCGGCTTCACTTCTCACTACTTCCATTTTGCTATCACTCCAATCCAAGCCACCATATTCCAGTAGCTTTCTAACTGATCACCTTGGTCCGCTGTCACCGTCACTACAGACTGTTTCCCCCATGGCAATGTGAATAAAGCTTTTGAAGTAACAATTCAAATCATGTCACTTCTCTGCTAAAAATCCATCATGCAGAATACAGTTCAAAATCCTTTTTCTTGCCTACAAGCACGACATGATCTGACTCCCAGACACTTTTCCAATCTAATTTTCTATTAACTTTTCACTGAGCTCTACCCACATTGCCTTCCTTGCTAATTCTTTAAAAAAAAAAAAACAAAAAGGGAGGGTGGGGTCTCTCAATTCAGGGAATTGAATTGAGATTACTGAATTACTATTATTTCAATGCCTGAGATACTTTTCTTTCAAATCACCATATACCATTCTCCTCCCATGATCCTTCAGGCTCTGGTTTATCTTCAGAAAGGCCTTGCCTCACCCTCCGTGAAATGACGCACCTCCCACCCACCGCTTCCTTACCTTGCTGTGCTTCCCTCATAGGACTTCCACCATGCACTCATGCTCAGTCACTCAGTCCCTTCAGATTCTTCATGACTCCCCAGACTGTAGCCTGCCAGGCTCCTCAGTCCATAGGATTATTCAGGCAAGAATACCAGAGTGGGTTGCCATTTCCTTCTCCAGGGAATCTTCCTGACCCAGGGATTGAACCCACATCTCCTGTTTCTCCTGCTCAGTAGACAGATTCATTATACTAAATATTCAGTTGTCTGTGATGGTACTTCTCCAACTAGAAGATAAGCTGACTGAGGGCAGAGAATTCTGTGAAGTTCACATCTTTTTTAGGAGTTCAGCACCTAAAACCATGCCTGGTCAACAATAGCTTCTCAGTAAATAGCTGATGTTTGCTGAAAGAATGGAGTTATTGATCCTGTTGTTAATGAATAAAATTGATCCTATCTTAACCAAACCATTAGGATGACCTGAGTCAAGATTCACAAATTGATGGAACTTGGAGATACTCATTAGATTCTTATAGAGAGGAGAAAGTTGGTTCAAGTACATATATAAGAGATAGAAAGGTAAATTTGATGGAAGGGGTATGGAAATAAAAAATACCCTCACTAAGATCAGAAGGCTATTGCAGATAGAGATGTCCTAATTGAGACTACTTCACAATTGCCTATGAATAAAGAAAGAGTAGGCTTCCCAGGTGGTGCAGTAGTAAAGAATCTACCTGCCAATGTAGGAGACACCAGAGATGAAGGTTCAGTGTCTGGGTTGGAAAGATCCCCTGGAATAGGAACTGACAACCCACTCCAGGATTCTTGCCTGGAAAATTCCATTAACAGAGGAGTCTGGTGAGCTACAGTCCATGGGGTCGCAAAGAGTCAGACACGACTAAGTGGCTGAGGGCACACACACACACACACAAGAAAGAACAAGGGCTCTCAGGCTCCAAGGCCAAGCACCGAATGGCTTCAGGAGCCTCCAGAAACCAGGTGTTCCTTTTAAGCTCCAAAGGGGGCATTTGATTCTCAAATGCCTTCAGACCGTTTGAATAAAGCAAAAGAGTTAACAAAAAAAGGCCTAGAGGCATAAACTAGAGAACAGACCTCCAGGAGGGCAGTTGTGATCCTCAACTCTTGTTGGATTCCTTGTGGGAGTCTTAGAGTGTAAGAATATCTGCAGCACAGTTGATAAAACTCCTTCTTTTTTAAAATTTTTATTGGAGTCTAGTTGATTTACAATGTTGTGTTAGTTTCGGGTGTACACCAAAGTGAATCAGTTATACATATATATATACCCTGTTGGCTCAGACAGTAAAGAATATGCCTGTAACACAGGAGACCCAGGTTTGATCCTTGGGTGGGGAAGATTCCCAGGAGAAGGGAATGGCTACCCACTCCAGTATTCTTGCCTGGAGAATTTCATGGACAGAGGAGCCTGGAGAGCTACAATCCATGGGGTTGCACAGAGTTGGACAAAACTGAGTGACTAACACTTTCACTTTCATATATATCCACTCTTTTCATATATATCTATTCTTTCATATATCTACTCTTTCTTTACAGAATATTGAGTAGAGTTCCCTATGTTAAACAGTAGGTCCTTATTAGTTATCTATTGTATCTACAGTAATGTGTATGTGTCCATGCCAGTCTTCCAGTTTGTCTCTCCCTTATACCCTGGTAACCATAATTTTGTTTTCTATACCTGTGACTCTATTCCTGCTTTGTAAATAAGTTCATCTGTACCTTTTTTTCAGATTCCACATATAACTGATGTCATATAATATTCGTCTTTCTGTGTCTGACTTACTTCACTCAGTATGGCAATCTCTAAGTCCATCCATACTGCTGCAAGGGGCATTATATATATATATATTTTTTTTTTTTCTGAGTAATATACTGTTGTTATCTGTACCTCATCTTTATCTATTCCTCTGCTGAAGAACATTTAGGTTGCTTCCATATCCTGGCTGTTGTAAATAGTGCTGTAATGAACACTGAGGGGCATGCACACTTTCAAATTATGGTTTTTTTCTTGGTATATGCCCAGAAGTGGGATTGCTGGGTTATATGGTCATTCTGTTTTTAGCTTTCTAAGGAACATCCACAATGTTCTCCACAGTGGCTGTACCAATTTATATTCCCACCAACAGTGTAGGAGGGTTGCCTTTTCTCCACACCCTCTCCAGCATTTATTATTTGTAAATTTCTTGATAATAGCCATTCAAATCAGTAAAGGTGATACCTCATTGTATTTTTGATTTGCATTTTTCTAGTAATTAGTGAAGTTGAGTGTCTTTTCCTGTGCTTTTTGGCCATCTGTATGCCTTCTTTGGAGAAATGTCTATTTAGATCTTCTGCAGTCCATGGGGTCACTAAGAGTCGGACAGACTGAGCGACTTCACTTTCGCTTTTCACTTTCATGCTTTGGAGAAGGAAATGGCAACCCACTCCAGTGTTCTTGCCTGGGGAATCCCAGGGACGTGGGGGAGAGCCTGGTGGGCTGCCGTCTATGGGGTCGCACAGGGTTGGACACGACTGAAGCGACTTAGCAGCAGTAGCAGCCCATTTTTGATTGGGTTGTTTGTTTTTGGATATTGAGCTGCATTGTGTATTTTGAAGATTAATCCCTAGTCAATTGTTTCATTTGCAAAAATTTTCTCTCATTCTGAGGGTTGTCTATTTGTTTTATTTATGGTTTTATGGTTTCCTTTGCTGCATAAAAGCTTTTAAGTTTAATTAGATCCCATTTGTTTATTTTTGGTTTTATTTTTATCATCCTAAGAGATGGACCAACAAAGATCTTGCTGCAATTTACGTCAAAATGTGTTCTGCTTATGTTTTCCTCTAAGAATCTTATAATGTCCAGCTTTATATTTAAATTTTTAATCCTTTTTGAAAAATCCCTCGGTTTGGATTCTTTTTGTGTCTCCTGGGTTTTTTTGTTGTCACTGCTTTAGTGTCAAAGGCAGGTCCTGCCCCATCCTTTTGAGGCAACACTGTGTGACAATTATAAAAAGTCTGCCTGTGGCTTCTGCCTGCAGGTCACCCATTTGCAACCTTGACTTTTGTCAACTATCGTGTTAGAGACACTGTTTGGTCACCACCAGTTTTGAAGTGTATCACAAATAATTTGTTAATCCATAAGCATTAAAGAAATGACATTTGCGAATTTTTTTAAATGAATTAGATTGTTTTCATTCACACTAACACCTTTCCTGTGTATTTGCGTTCTGATAGGCATCTTTGAGCTGCAGATAAAATATGGAGTTAACATGTAGGAAATTAGAAACACTCTATCTATGAAGTATGTGCTACATGCTAACATCATTTTTTTCTAATGTCTACCTCAATAGAATAAAAANCGACATTTGCGAATTTTTTTTAATGAATTAGATTGTTTTCATTCACACTAACACCTTTCCTGTGTATTTGCGTTCTGGTAGGCATCTTTGAGCTGCAGATAAAAGTATGGAGTTAACATGTAGGAAATTAGAAATACTCTATCTATGAAGTATGTGCTACATGCTAACATCATTTTTTTCTAATGTCTACCTCAATAGAATAAAAAAGATTGAGAACAGTTGTTTGAAAATTACCCCATAAGAGCATATATTTTCCGTTAAATTGGAACTAGAAATTTTAATTATATATAAATTTAGTCCCATTAAATAGAAAAGAATGTCTTGGCAGGAAGTCAAGCCAGAACACTTAGTCTGAACTGTAAGGTCTCTGAAAAAAATCCCTTAATACTTTTCCAACTTTACCTCTCACTCTAGATTTTTACTTCAGCCACCAACTCCCAGACTGTATCTTTCACATTTTTACATCCAAGCCCTTTTCCATGATATGCCTCACTCCTGGTATCCATTTCCCCCTTCTCTTCTCTCCTCTGATTTAAATCCTGGCCAGCCCTCAAAACTAAAGTGGTTTTCATGTCATACATACATCCTCCTTTGCCACTATGGCCCACAGTGGCCTGCACTTCCTTAGAGATTCTTATAATAATACCAAGCATTAATCATGCAACCTCATAGCAGTATCTTTGTCTTTATGATAGAACAGAATGGACTAAATGTGTTACCAAGCAGTGAAAGGGAAGGTCTGTTTTAGATGTGGTTGATGACTTCATCATAGCCCCTTGGGGAGGTCCCAGAGATCACTTTCAGCTTGATACACAGTTCCCATATAGATTGGTGATTTCCCCAGCACCTGCATCTCTGCCACCCAACAGGATTCTCAGCTCATGCACAGGGAGGGCCAGAAATGCCAATGAGTTAACATCCACAGGAGTAATACCCAATCAATGAAGATGGGAGTTGGTGGATCAATACCCCTGCTTCTTCAGCTTTGGTGAGAAGATCTTGAGGCAGACCCCCACATAGTTTCCCAGAAGATGCAAAATAGGATTGTGCCCTAGTTACCTAGGACATTGACCTGTTTGGTAACTTCCCTTCCATTCTTTCCCATGCTTCCTGGCATCATTTCACAAACTACTAGTATCTAAGTCCTTTTTTCAGGGCCTGCTACTTGAAGAACCTAAAACTAAGAAATTCCTAGACTAGTTTTTTGCTTCTTTGAAAATAGGTTCATTAAACCTGTTTAACTTTTGTTTCAATTACACAAGTCTCTGTCTAATTGTATGGAATACTAAGAGAAATACTCAAAAACAATACTCAATAACTGCCTGAAATCAGTTGATTAGAGGTAGAACTCTTACGTTATTTGACCAAACTTGAAAAAGAGTTCAACACTTTTGCCCTTGTCTTCTCTCTCCTTCATATAAAGAGATCAATCTAATGCCCTGTAAAACAGAACTAGCTAGAACTAGACAAATTTCTGATTCATTTTCTTTCTAACACCAGGCTTAAGAAAGAAGATTTTGACATAGGAAACCCTATATTGACCATGGTCTCTGAAATAGATCTGTGTTAGTCAATCACTCTTTAGAGAATAATTAAATCAATGCATTTTAATGCCTCAGGGCCTCAAGTTCATTAATTCTTTAAACAAACACTGAGATGATGGGGTTTAGATCTTTTTGAAAGAATTCCAAACATTAAAGAGCAGGTCAGCAAAGGAGTTTTTGAGAATTGGTAAATACTAATGAATTATTTAGTATTCAGTTTGACTGGCAGTAACAGAAGAGCCAAAATAAGCAATATATGTATTTCTTTTTCTCAGAAAGTCAGCGTTGCATGGTGCAGGGCTAGTACATACAACAGTGCCAAGAATCTAGATTTATTCTCTCTTATTGNATTGGTAAATACTAATGAATTATTTAGTATTCAGTTTGACTGGCAGTAACAGAAGAGCCAAAATAAGCAATATATGTATTTCTTTTTCTCAGAAAGTCAGCGTTGCATGGTGCAGGGCTAGTACATACAACAGTGCCAAGAACCTAGATTTATTCTCTCTTATTGCTCCTCATTTCATTGTTTGATTCCCTAGATTATCTCCATGATGGCTGCTCGAGCCCCAACTGCTACATCCACATTCTAGCAGGCAGGAAGAAAGTAAGAGGAGAAAGAA
>SJYA01012926.1:0-11415 GCA_006410615.1 Neotragus moschatus
AATTCATGGGGTCGCAAAGAGTCGGACACGACTGAGCGACTGAATTGAACTGAACTGAACTGAACTGAACCTCTTGCTGAGGGGCAGGAGAATAGGACAGTGAAGTGACATATACTTATAGGTGGAGCTACATAATTACTTTGGTTCTTCAGTTGAGTAATAAGGTTGTATGCTTTTGTAAGTTTCAATAATCAAGATAATAAAAACAAAATAGATTGCTCAAAGGACTATATATGTTCTCCAGTTCCCCCTTTTAGAGAAATACATGGTGCAGGAAATCAGGGAGTATGAAAGCCAGTCACCAGACTGGCCCCAGGCTGGTGTCTGGAAACAGGGATTTCAGAATCTCCTCCCACCCGAAGTGCCCAGAGCTAAGAGTGGCTCCCCAGTGCCTGCGCCCTGTGTGTGAACAGTGTGGTTCACACTGAACATCTGCTCTCCTCTGGGGACGTGGGGTACCTGCCCGGCAGGTGTGTTCACATGATCGGTGCCTGGTACAAAGTATCTTATGAGCACTAATCTCGGGGGATTAGTGCCACCTGTCTCCCCAGGGCCTTGAAAGTGTGCCTGGTTTCCTCTAGACTTCATTCCCCTTCCTCCCTCACAGTGCCCAGGAGTCCTAGCGAATTACTGAACCCAGGGGGGTTTTGGAGACCCCAACACAGCCTGTAACTTAGAATTGCAGGCTTTGTTAGAAAACTTTTAGCAGGTTGACAGTTAAACAATAGCAGTCATATACACACTCAAGTACGCTTGGCATAATATAACCTGGAGCCTGAGTAGGGGATGGACTTAGTGTCGGGGTTAATTGGTTACTTGTCAGAAGAGGCAGTCCATACAGGTTATGTGTTCTGGAGCAGTTTACAAAGTAATTAATTGATTGCAAACTAGTTACCAGCATTACTAACAAGCATGTGACAGTCATTGTAGACACACTGTCATAAAGAGACCTTTTAACTTGTGTCTGGTTGGGTACTGAGCACTGAAATAAAGATGATGTGGTCAGAAGTTTCTCAGTTATGGTTCTACTGGAGGAAATGACTGCTTTTCAAATGAAATCGGACAACCGCTATCTGTTGTAAAAGTCTTTATCGTGTACGTAACGTTTCTTCCAGAGATGTGTTACATCAGAATTTTGAGAGTTACAAGCCTGAGGTCCAGGAGTTGATTTGTGTGGCTGATCGTTTGGGATCCCTGATGCAATACGAAACACCTGGTTTCCTGCCAAACAAGAGAATACACAGAGGTATTTTAAAATGATCTGAAAATGGAGCAAGGATTGTTCTTCTGTGTTGTACTTTTGAAAAGAATCATTTGTTGTGCTTACTCAGAATCTCCATGTGATAGGAGCAGAAATGAGTAGATTCATTCATACTGAATTCTGAGAGAATACTTCTGGCTTTGGCTCTTATGTTGTTGCTTTGTAGGTGTAGAATGTAGGTCATCAGTTAATGCTTTAAGTCAGACAGCTCACCCACCAGAGCCATCTCCCTCCTATAGGGTGAGGAGGGATTTGAACCTCAGTTCCTTCCGGATTGAGAGGAGGCAAGTCTGCAGTTGTCTCCAGTTTCCTCTGATAGAGCTGAGTTTTAGTCAGGCCGTCATGATGGTAATGGATCTCTGGTCTTTCTGAAGTACCAATACTTGTGATTCTCTTTTAATATAATGATTCCTGAATTGTTCATTGAATTGTTGGCGAAGATTATTCCCTCTAAAGGGTACTTACAAGCTCTGTTTCCCCCATCTTGCCTTCTTTTAGCCATGGGTTTGGCAGCGTTAGAAGTCATGCAAGCTGTACAGCGTACCTGGACTAATTCAAAGGTTCGAATGAATGGGAAAACGCGGCTGATGCAGTGGAGAGACATGTTTGACATCGCAGTAAAATGGAGACGGTAACTGGCATTTAAATGAAAATAAGCCAGAAGGCTAATCAATGTAATATAATGTTAAGTCTCCTCTAGTTAGCAGATTCTGAATCCTGTCTTATTAACTAATGTGTGTGAACTCGTGTCTGACTCTTTGTGACCCCCACAGGCCGTAGCCTGCTATATTCCTCTGTCCATGGGATTTTCCAGGCAAGAATACTAGAGTGGGTTGCCATTTTCTCCTCCTTTATTCACTAATAATAGATCTTATAAGTTATGTTTTCTGCTGTTATTCAATTTCATGAGAAAAACACTGCTCTCCTGGTAAACCTGCACTGACTTCTTACTTGGTCCAGTTGGAATATCTTTGGGATTTGCAGGTTTGTGTTTCATATTTTTAGACGTAATAGACTGAGAAGTTTTCTCCCCACTTTCACAAAGACTTGTACATGTTTTATTTTAATGCTTTTGAACATTTCTAGGTTTTATAAGATCTTCATTTTTAATAAGCTCTATTTTATAGGATTGCTGACCCAGACCAACCAGTGCTGTGGTTGGATCAAATGCCAGCACGAAGTCTCAGCAGAGGTTTTAACAACCACATCAATTTAATCAGGTATGAACATTCTGTTTATCTTTCCTGTTTTCGTAGCAGTTTTTTTTTTTAATTAATTAAGTTGGTTTTGGCTGTGCTGAGTCTTTGTTGCTACAGGCAGACTTTCTCTAGTTGTGGTGCCCAGGCTTCTCATTGTAGTGAGAAGTGGCTTCCCTTGTTGCAGAGCACAGGCTCTAGGTGTGCAGACTTCAGTCGTCACAGCGTGAGGGCTCAGTAGTTGTGGCTCTTGAACTGAGTTGCCCTGAGGTGTGTGAGATCTTCCCAGACCAGAGATCAAACCCCATTCCCGCATTGGCAGGCTGATTCTTAACAACTGGACCACTAGGGAAGTCCAAGGAGATTATCTTAAATAATCAATTTACAGGGACTGCAAGCAGCCTGTTTCTCCTTTCTTGGTGACTTTTGGACACAAATTAGCCCTGTATCTGCAGGGTGCTGCCTGTGTTACTTTGAGCTGGCCTGGTTGCAAAAAGAAATGTTGTACCCCTTTTCCAATCTCTTTGATGCAGAGCTCAGTTGACAGGTAGAATGCCAGATTTTTGCCTAGATGTCCATCTTTGAATGGTCCTAAATTATCATAGAAAGTACTTAGATGGATGACATTATGTTACCATTATATTATATACTTATAATATTGTGGCTCAAAGAATTCTTGGAGTGAGGGAAAGGCTTCCCCCTTGAGCCACTGTGAAACACACAGAGGGTTTGGTTTAAAGATACTGGGCGCTAAGCTGCCTTCCTGGGACGCTGAGCCAGTTTAACTGGAGAGCTCTTGTTTTGTCCAGAGGCTTCTGACAAGTCGGGAGTATGGGTGAAGTGCTCACCCTGTTATCCCACCCTCTCAATAAATGATGAGCAAATATTAAAAGCAGCAGCTCCAAGGGGACCCACTGAATTTAAGTGAAATTTTACAAAAATGGTAGTTTTGTCATATTTAAAATGCTTCTAATTCCAGAAGCCTGAATCGAGGAAATATTGTACTATACAACTTCAACATTTGAGTTTAATGGAAATGTTATTAGGATATTTCTGGGATTTATTTATTTATTTTTTGAGCTGCACTGGGTCTTCATTGCTACAGGCTGGCTTTCTCTAGTTGCAGCGAGTGAGAGCTACTCTAGTTGCAATGCATGGAATTTTCACTGCAGTGACTTCTCTCGTTGTGGAACACAGGCTCAGTAGTTGTGGCACAGGGGCCTAGTTGGTCCCCAGCATGTGGAATCTTCCCAGACCGGGACTCAAGCTTGTGTCCCCTTCATTGGCAGGTGGATTCTTATCCACTGTACCACCAGGGAAGTCTTGGGGTAGTTTTGAAAATGGAGGTTGGGGTAGAAATGGGAGGAAAATACTCTTTAGAGTGGTGGAAGGGGTGAAGACAGCGAGTAAATTACACACTCAGTAGCATTATTAGCAGCTAACGCTGTCAGGAACACTGGGAACGGGAGGGGGTATATTGCTAGGAAAGGGAAGGGATTCTTAACGGTAAAGTGGCAAATAAGTCTGGGCCTCATTTCAGCACTTGAGAACTTTCCTCCCTGCGTTGGCATCTCTGGACTGAGTTTGGTACCTTTCTTCCAGAGTGCTCTCCGTTGCTGACCATCAGTGTTGCTAAGACAGGCGTTTGTTTCTCCCCATCTTTGACTGCAAACAAACCAATGGCCCAAACCTCTTGGCTAGATTATTCTCACAGCTATCTTAACTGTCCTTTTGAATTAATGTTGAAATTAGATACTGTGGAACATATCTCACTGGAAAAACATTCTCAATGTATATTTTTTTCTTAACAGGGGTCAGGTGATCAACATGAGATACCTGGAATATTTTGAGAAAATTCTTCATTTTATTAAAGATAGAATTCTAGTTTATCATGGGTAATCTTTCAATTTTCTTTTTCATGGTAATGGATAGATTTTATATTTTTTTCATTAGTTATATTTATGAAACTTGAAAACCATGCCTATTGACAGACTGAACAAAATATATCACATTTTTACATAGTGTTTGGAATCATAAAGCCTTTCATAATCATTTATCAACCTTTTTTTTTAATAGCTTTACACTAGCTTTACACTCAACTGAGTGTTTTTAATCTTACAGTCCTGTGGCTTTTCTAGCCTCTCTCCTGTCTTTGAATTCAGTAAAAGCAGGATGTTTCTTTAAATTTCTTAATTAGGGATTAAATGGTGGATTCCAGCCTTAATACTCATTCTCCCTCAACTGAGAGGCTGTGCAGTGTAGATAGGACAGTGGACAAAAGGCCGGGGAAAAAGAATTCTGAAGGTTAGTTGTCACCAAGTAAATATAAAATTGGTATAAAAGCCTAGTAGTATACTTCCATCTGAGCGACTTTAGGAATAAAAAACATATACTTCTAATTTCGTAGTTGGAATAGGAGAATCAAAAGTTTTCCGACCAAGCCCAGACCCATGCATGTCCACATAGACACTGGCTGTCCATCCATTCTGGTCTTCCCTATTTCACGTCTGGACAGACTGCTGTTTCCCTAATTCTCATCTGTAGTGCAATACTTATTAGATTAAACTATTCCCTTATTTAGATCCTTTGGTTGTGGTCCACCATTTTGAATATTGAGCCACTTGTAATTAAGGATTTATCAAAATTAAAGGTAATAGCATAACTAATTACTGATTTCTGTGTTAATTTTAGTTGCTATCTCTCTCTCTTTCCCCTTTAAAGCGCTAATAATCCTAAAGGATTGTTGGAAGTTAGAGAAGCTCTGGAAAAGGTCCACAAAGTAGAAGACCTCCTTCCAATTATGAAGGTAAATTTATCATCAAAATCGCAGTAGTTGTTTTTAGAGGAAAAAATTAGTACTCTTTGAAAGAAGAACTTATCATTAAGTGCATATTTATTAATGTTATTAGTATTTTAAGTTTTATAAAGTGTGCCACTTAACACTGATAAAACCACATTCTGAATAATAACCAAAATTAAAGCAGACCCTAGAAGGCAGGAAAATGCAGTAAAGAAAGCAAAGTCAGTTCAACTAAAGGTTTACAGAGAGAGAAGGGGGAAAATTAAGATAAGGAGGGAATGTGTATAATGGGTGATGTTTCGGAGTGATTGATTCCCTCCCTGAAAGAACAAGCATCTCAGATCGGTGTTTTAAAGCCCAGCTGTGTACTGAGACCACCTGCAGCAAGATGATATTCAGAAAGTTCAAGGCTGAAAGGGAGGCCAGGCAAATGCTCCTGGAGCAAAGCAGGTGTGGCAATGTCAGTGTCAGAAGTATTTGAATTCAAGATAAAGGGCCCATCAGGGGGAAATAATTATACTATTTTAAAAGTATAATCCATTGAGAAATTAGAACTTTATGAACCTTTTCTCCAAACTACCCAAAATGTGCCCACAGCAGGTACATTTGATTTTTTTCAATTAATAGTTTGACCTATAACATAAAACTTGAATAAATATTCTCCTTGTAGCTACGAGTAGATAAGACTGATGTACGTCAATTAAATGATAAGACATTTCTGTGTACGACAGAGCTTACACATTTCTAAAGCATAACCAGGGGGCATCTTGTCATGGGCAAAGCCACAAGCTGGCCCCGTGCCCCAGGCCTGTCTGCTTGCTGGGCTGGGCCGTCGCTCCTGGCTCTCCTCCAGGCTCTTTGTGCTGATGAGCCTGGTTTCTGGCCAACCTGGTTATTTTGAGGGTCTGAGAACCACTGAGGTGTGGTTCTCAGTCTTCTCAAACCCATCTTAACTCAGCAAACCTGTTCAGATGGCGCCTTTACTACACTAAAATCAAATCCATAAGAATGTACATACTCAAAAAATCCCTTAGAAAGTCACCTTAGTTCTGTAAAGGAGCTCTAAAAGCTGAGTTGTTTATAGGCAAGAAACAGTAGGTCAGCGTTCAGGCATATCTTCATGAGAAGCCACAAAGAAGTAGCCGGTTGCTTGCACATGTGTGTAAAGTCTTGGTGAATGTGACGGCTCCGGAGGCAGCCCTGCAGCCATCTGTCATTTGGTGACTCAAGTATCATGGGCTATGACTTTGGTGATATGGTTTTCCATAATGGTAAACCACGCTTAATAAAGTTCTGTACAGTGTACAGATATACTCTTTCCTCAGTTTATATGTTGTTTGCATTTCTAGAAAAGTCAGTGGGTATTTCAACTGTAACAAATATTTAGCGTGTGACTGTAAAATGGAGTCTGATTCCAGGCCTAGGTAATTATTACATTATAAACAGCTTCTTCATCCATGTGCAGATCCAGGGGGAGTCATGTCCCTGTGACTATCCCTTTCACCTCATCTTGGTAGCCACACTCTCCCCTGAATTCCCCAAATGTCCCCCAGGGGGCAGAATGGCCCCACCAAGGACTGCTGGATGCACCAGACAGAAAGAAACTGGAGCCTGACTCAGATTTTAGTCTTTAGCTTTCCAGTGGGTATTTTCGGCATTTAAATTTACTATATTAGGCAGAATACGGAAGCAGCTGAGGGATATTTTAACACATATATATGAAAGTGAAAAGTGAGAGTGTTAGTCGCTCAGTCATGTCCCACCAGGCTCCTCTGTCCATGGAATTCTCCAGGCAAGAATACTGGGATGGGTTGCCATTCTCTTCACCAGGGGATCTTCCCAGCCCAGGGACTGAACCCAGGTCTGCTGCATTGCAGGCAAATTCCTTGCTGTCTGAGCCACCAGGGAAGCCCATAGTCTGTGTGTATATCTGTGTGTGTGTGTGTGTGTGTGTATGTGTGTGTGTGTGTGTGTATTGAGAAAAGCATAATGCACAAAGGGCTGCAATTGTGTGGAGAGCTGCTAAGGGGCCTAGTATCACCCCTCCCCCTCCAGCCCCTAGTGTCTGGCTCCCAGTGCAAAGTCATTGCCTGTTTGGCTATATCTGGGAATGGCCATCTCACTGTGGCCTTGCACACTGTGCCTCCACTCAGGCTGTGTGTGTACTGGTGTTTCTAAAGGCACACATAGAAGTAAATAAAAATATGCCTTTGTGTTTAAAGTGCTTGTTGAATGTGATGCCCTGACAGGTTCTTCTACACGTGTTCTGCCAAACAGCCAGGTTCAGAGTTGCCTCAGTTCCCCTCTGGGCGGCTGGTTAGTGAATTAGGGGACTGGATGTCATGAGGGCCTGGGCCTGCCCCTGTTTCCATGTGCAGCTCAGGCAGGACCTCACCTTGCCTCATCTCACCAACTGGGTTTCCTCAGCTGTGAGATTGAGGTCATGGCCTATCTTACAGGCATGCAGGGAGCGTTAAAGAGAATTGATGCATACCCTTAAGTGTTAGCACATTCTGCCCCTATAAGTCCTTGTCCTCATACAAAGACATCTCTTGTCTCAGCCCCTGCTGCCAGCCTTCCTGCCCACATCCACACACCTGCACCTTTCCCTGGACTTTAGTGAATGTCCACTGGTCACTGTGTTTAGACAGCCTTCTCCACCAGTGTGTTTTGTGAAGCACAACCTCTTTATTTTACCACTGATTCTCTTATTCAAGTCTGTCAATCCTAAAGAATGTTGGCTACACTCAATAACCGAATTTGGGGAGGATGTTTCTGGAGCAATGACAACACCTATTTATTGGCTTTTCGGTTTGTCAGAAGTGTTTTAAACAGAAAGCTGTGTTCATACTCATCACCCTTAGGAGCCATTCTTACCTCTAATTCCTTTAGAATACTCTGCTTTGTTACTCTGTGGTCTGCACAGTTGGGGTTTATGCATGTGTGTGTATAAAATTCTTGGTTGACAAAATTCTGAGTGCTTTTCAGACAGATAAGAATCTACTTGGAAGAAGCACTAGCAAAAATGCATGGTGCTATTTTGAGTTGTAGGATGTTGAATACAGCTATTCTGTTAAAGTTTCTGTCAAAGTTTCTGCCAATTAAGATGAACAAGAGAAAAGACCCAAATGGAGCTCTTAGGAGTGAGCGTTGCCACTGAAGAAAGCTGTGTGCCTTTTGCTCTGAGGTCCTCTTCTGGCCTCTGGCAGGGGCCATGGAAGTGTGACTTGGGCTGAGAGCGTGGATGGGGGCATAGGTGTCCTGGACACTAGCTGCCAGGACAGAGCACACAATGTCTTGCATTCTCTGAGCCTTCTTAGAAACATCAAAGTCAGAGTTGGCGCTGCAGATTGGGAATTTACCATGAATCTCACTAGTAATGTGCATTTTCTTTTTCCTTGAAAGCAGTTTAATACTAAAACAAAGGATGGGTTCACTGTGAACACCAAAGTTCCCAGCCTCAAAGACCAAGGGAAGGAATATGACGGCTTCACAATCACGATTACGGGAGACAAGTATGTGCGCTTCCTAAGTGTGGGTGTGCGGAGGTAGGCAGGTGTCGGAAAGTGTGCAGACGCCTGGTATTGCCAGAGGAGGTTTGACATTCCGGGCTTTTGCTGTCTCCTGAAATGGAGATTATCAAGGTCCAGTGTATCACTAGAACCAGCTTTTTTGAAGCTTGTTGTGAGGAAGACTTTTACCAATTAAGTGAAAAAAAGATGAGAGACTGGCAGATTGAAGGCTGTTATTCGAATTTTAAATATAGTTTTAATTCATTGTGGGAGTACAAGTACGTCTTTAAAATTTAGAAGGTAGATAAGCAAAGATAAAAAATTTTAAATCATTGTTTCCTTTAAAAACTGAGATTATACTGTACATATTGTTTGATAGCCTGTTTCTTTTCTACCTTTGCTATGAACGTTTTCCCATACCTTACTCTTAAAAGCATTTCTAAAAATTGCATAGTATTCTATTTTTGGGATATTGTAGAGTTACTCCTAGTTTTTACTTGTCATTGATCATTTAGGATGTTTTCCACTTTTTCAGTTTATATAATAGCACCAAATGAAAATTTGTGTTAATAGTCATTTTATGTCCATCTGAAATCCAAACTTCACCTCAGAGCCTGCACATCGTTGCGCTTTGGTGGCATGATCTTGACCCTCCCCAGTCGCTGCCCTCCCCACAACACGGCGCTCCTCAGCTGCTGCCCTGAGCTCCACCACCTCTGCGTCAGGGTGTCTGGCAGCTCAGCGTTGGGCCCCACGTCCTCTCAGCCCCTCTGCCTCCTGGTCTCTTGCTTCCTTGTCAGAACTCACGCCAGCCTTCAGGAAGAAACACCATTTAGCGACGATTCTGTGGCTCTTCCTTTGGGGTCTCCATCTCTACCCCAAGGCACTTATCAAAGTACCTTCCCAGTAAAGATGGTTCTCCTCTCATAAAAGGAATTCCAGGGTTTTCTATTGATGGAAAATTATTTTCTCCTTCTTCTTCAGCCACCCATGATTAAGTTCCCAGCAGAAATGGAACTCCTAAGTAAGAGTACATAAATCCTTCCCCCAAACATAGCATCTTCCTCAGCTGTATCTTTTCATCCCATTTGTTGTTAGCCTTGCTTGGGGCCTCTGTCCCCCGCAAGGACTCATGACTGTATCTCCATCTCTGGTCTCCTGGTACCTGACCAGTGCTTCAGTGGGCTCCACCCCACTGGGTGTTCCCCTGGGTCCAAAACTCCCTCCCTAGTCCGTACCCTGCCATTGCCTGTTGACTCCGAAATCATTTCCCCTGCCAGACAGACAAGGCCTTTTGTAATAATGGCCTCAAACAGTACTTCCTGCTTTACCTGAAGCATTTTCCTGCCAGAATCAGGCCGGCCACTTCAGCTGGAGGACTTGTTCCCCGAGGTCACCTCCTACCTCTTGGGTCTGTTTCACTCACATCCTCATCTTGAAGACCCAAGTTCTGGCCCCTTCTTCCACAAAGCATTTTCTGTTTTCTTCCACAGCTTCCAAATTAGATCAACTTTCTCCTCTGAACCTCTGATCAACTGTTACGGCCCTACGCATGGACTCATAATAATCTGTGACCTTGTTTCCCTCTCCTTTCCTTGGTAAAGATAGCTGCTTTGCCTTGTTGTTCTTCATAGGATCTAAGGACTATTTTCAGGATTTTGGTACTGGTGTTACACAGTAAATACCTGTTGCATGGAACATCTATCCTCCACCGGGTCTCACGTGGAGCTGCACGTGCGGCAGTTTTAAAAAATGAAACTGGAAGCCCAGAACTTGTTTTCTGTGTGAAGCCCCGGCTCCTGCTCTTCTGATGTAAAAGAGTGATTGTCTGATAAAACTGAAACACATTGAAATATGTTGTACTCTGTATAGTTATTTCCTCCTCTATTGGCTTAAGCTCATAAAAGACGTACATATGAATCTAGAGCCTATTAGATTGAAGTTAAGTCAAAAAGAGAAAAACAGCTATTGTGTTTTAACACACATATATATGGAATCTAAAAAGATGGTACTGATGAATCTATTCTCAGGGCAGGAATACAGACACAGACAAAGAGGAAGGACTTATGGACCCAGCGGGGGGGAGGGAAGGGTGGGATGGATCCAGAGCGTAGCACTGACATGCGTACATTACCATGTGTAAACAGGCAGCTGCTGAGAAGCTGCCGCAGGGCACGGGGGCTCAGCTCAGTGTGGTGACCTGGAGGGGTGGGTGGGAGGGAGAGCCTGACTCATGTTGTTGCATGGCAGAAACCAGCACAACGTTGTAAAGCTGTTACCCTCCAATTAAAAATTAAAATTAAAAACAAGTTTTTTTTTTAAAAGTACATACAGTTAAACTGAGCAAAATCTATTTCTGACAAAACCGCCTGCTGCAAGACGCGCCTTTGCAGTCTGCTCAGGAAGGCACGGACACTCCTCGTGTGGCCTGCCACATCGCCGAGTGCCACCCTGCTGCTGCCCCACACCCCCGCCCCTGTGTTTAGCTCTGTGGATTGTATAATATATGCCTCTGACATACATTCTTGTATTCCTAGGGTTGGCAATATACTATTTTCTGTGGAAACTCAAACCACAGAAGAGAGGACACAATTATATCACGCCGAAATAGACGCACTTTATAAAGATCTAACAGCGAAAGGAAAA
>SJYA01012930.1:0-11416 GCA_006410615.1 Neotragus moschatus
AGAAGCAGAAGATATTAAGAAGAGGTGGCAAGAATACACAGAGGAACTGTACAAAGAAGATCTTCATGATCTGGATAATCATGATGATGTGATCACTAACATCAAAACATGTATCCTAAATTAAAGAGACTAGGTGTGATTTCAGTTTAGTTTCCCCCTTGTAATTTCTTCCTTGATTTACTCTCACCATACTCAAGCATGCTAAAAGCATGTAGCAGGCTGAAATTCCTATCATTTCTGCAGAACTGCATTCTCATCTTTCCGCACTTTCAGTTTGCGCTGTGAGATGTGCTTAATTCTCAAATGATGTTGAGTGTGTGACCTCGTTTTCCTCTCCTCTCCTCTTCTTCCCCACCATGTCTCGCTCTCTCTCACTTTATCTGCAAAATTCTGTTGAGATTTATGTGGAACAACACTCTATTTTCAGAAATATTTCTGGTATCAATAAAAAACAAATCCACAAAAAATGTGCACTCTTGGCTAATGAACTTTTAAATGCCCGGATAAACTAGTGGACAATGAAGTCTCTCTTGAAATACTTTTGAATATAGCGGCATTGCAAAACACACAGAGGCGGAGAAAGCTGACCGGTTATTTCTTTTCATTGCTTGCAGATTTGATACCCTCCAAGTCTAAGAGGCGAGCATTTACTCACCTCTCTCATATTTTTAAGTGGTGTTTATTTTTCTCATACATCTGTAGTTGTATGAAACCAGGAAGGGGAAAAGATATTTATGGCTTAGTTTGTAAACAAAGAGAAGACGTTCAATTCTTAGGAAAATACATCAATATGTAAAGTGTTAAGAACATCTCATAGCAATTAGGAACTAGAGATATCTTTGCACATCTTTATCTTAAAACTATTTTAATGTATAATTTCACACCTAAAATAAAAATCATAAGTTCTCAGCTATCACTAATACTGTAAAACAAGAATGTTAATTGCATTTTGTACTTCCACTTTCACAGAATAGTAATTCTCTATGCTCTGAAGACATGCCAAGACCACAAGAATTTGAATACCACAGCACCTATCTGCAAACCAGGTCAAAAGGAAAGGAAAAAATCCCAAAGGTCCAAATTTTCTTTCTTTTTTTTTTCTTTGATGTATATGTGAGTACTATCATTTTATTTTCGTAAATGACAGTATTAAAAAAATAGATGCATTAGAAACATAAATGTACACATTTAAACTGCAAAAAAGACCAGAATTAAGCTAATATTACATTTCAGTAAATACATCACAGCATTATATGTATATGTTGGGTTTTCTCTCTAAATTGTTGTTTGAGATGAAAAGGTTTAGCTCCTGAACTGTGGTGTAAAATAGTTAAATGATTTATCTGGATGATTCCAGAAAGGCAGAATATAATGTAAATGTCACACCTGCGAGCTTAGCAGGGAAAAGAGGTGGAACTAAATCTTAATGCATCCTATATATGCCTGTTCACATACAGAACATGGAAGCGAACAGAGGATTATTTTTCCTCTAAGAAGCATTTGCTTGGGTACATTGTGTCCCTGCTTCCTCAGTGAAAGATAACTTCAGGTTGGATAATTGAATAAACCAGGAACAAAAAGGGCTTCCCTGATGGCTCAGCTATAAAGAAGCTGCCTGCAATGCAGGAAACACAGGAAACCCAGGTTCGATCCCGGCTGGGGAGGATCCCCTGGAGGAGGAAATGGCAACGCACTCTGTTATTCTTGCTAGGAGAATCCCAAGGACAGAGGAACCTGGTGGGCTACAGTACCAAGGGAGGCAAGCACACACAGAGGAACAGGAAAAGGTCAGGGGCCAAAAGAACCAGCAGAGAGTTAAAACCAAGTGAGCCACAGGCCCTCCCAAGAGTATAATAATGATAAAATATATTAGTAAAGTTCTGAATAGTTTATAAACAGCTTAACCCAGGCAGGCCAGATTATTCCTCTGTAAAACAGGGATAATAAAACTGGGGTCAGTATATGGGAAAAGCACCTAACCCTGTGTCTGGTACACAAGAGAGTCTCAATAACTGAGTGCAACAGTGACAGCAACTGAATTTAGTGGCAGTAGTTGTAGTAATAGTAGTAAAATGCAACCCACTCCAGTTTTCTGGCCTGGGAAATCCCATGGACAGAGGAGCCTGGTGGACTCCAGTCCTGCTGCTAAGTCACTTCAGTCGTGTCCGACTCTGTGGGACCCCATAGATGGGAGCCCACCAGGCTCCCCCGTCCCTGGGATTCTCTAGGCAAGAACACTGGAGTGGGTTGCCATTTCCTTCTCCAATGCATGAAAGTGAAAAGTGAAAGGGAAGTCGCTCAGTCGTTTCCGACTCTTCACCACCCCATGGTCTGCAGCCTACCAGGCTCCTCTGTCCGTGGGATTTTCCAGGCAAGAGTACTGGAGTGGGGTGCCATTGCCTTCTCCGGGACTCCAGTCCATGAAGTCTCAAAAAGAGCTGGACACAACTCAGCGACTAAACAACAACAATAATGAAATATGTTCAAATATCTGTCTAATTTGTTCTGCTAGAGAGACCTTTGGTGTACATATTTCTTTTCAGTTTGCGTGCAAAATAAAGTGATTTGGACAGAAGTCATAAAACTATAAATGAGGCTTGTAAATCATTTGCTGCTGTTGTTCAGTTGCCCAGTTGTCTCTGGCTCTTTGCAACCCCATGGACTGCAGCACGCCAGGCTGCCCTGTCCTTCACTGTCTCCCAGAGTTTGCTCAGACTCATGCCCATTGAGTTGATGATAATGCATCCAGCCATCTCATCCTCTGGAAGAGAAGGGGACGAGAGAGGATGAGATGGTTGGATGCATTATCGTCAACTCAATGGACACGAGTTTGAGCAAACTCTGGGAGACAGTGAAGGACAGGGAAGCCTGGCATGTTGAGTCCACTCTTCACATCAGGTGGCCAAACTGTTGGAGTTTCAACTTCAGCATCAATCTTTTCAACTGACATTCAGAGTTAATTTTCTTTAGTTCTGACTGGTTTGATCTTCTTGCTGTCCAAGGAACTTAATTCATAGGTGTTTATTAATTATGGTTATATAAAATTTAGGTCTCCAGAACCCAGTATCATCTTTCCCCTGCCTCCTACTCCCCAGCTGGGAATAGAAGGGTAATTGATTCCATGACCATGAGCCTCACTTTGAGTCCTTCAGGTCATTGCTGCTTAGAGTGTGGTCCTTGTTCTAGCAGCTTCTGCATCACTGGGGGCATGTCAGGAAAGCATGACCTCAGGCCCACACCAAAACTATTGGTCAGTGTTTGCTTTTTAACAAGATTTATACATAATCTATTCGCATATGATAATTTCAGAATCACTGCCTTAAAACATTAGTTCTCAAATGATTCTATATTCAAGGAACTTTAAAAAATAATACTGATGTCTTGGATTTGCCTTGGACTGAACTGACTAGACCAGAAATTATTTAGGTGGTGCAAAGCATTAAGGTCTTGTGTTTTTTTTTGTTTTGTTTTGTTTTGTTTAAGCNGTGTACATATTTCTTTTCAGTTTGCGTGCAAAATAAAGTGATTTGGACAGAAGTCATAAAACTATAAATGAGGCTTGTAAATCATTTGCTGCTGTTGTTCAGTTGCCCAGTTGTCTCTGGCTCTTTGCAACCCCATGGACTGCAGCACGCCAGGCTGCCCTGTCCTTCACTGTCTCCCAGAGTTTGCTCAGACTCATGCCCATTGAGTTGATGATAATGCATCCAGCCATCTCATCCTCTGGAAGAGAAGGGGACGAGAGAGGATGAGATGGTTGGATGCATTATCGTCAACTCAATGGACACGAGTTTGAGCAAACTCTGGGAGACAGTGAAGGACAGGGAAGCCTGGCATGTTGAGTCCACTCTTCACATCAGGTGGCCAAACTGTTGGAGTTTCAACTTCAGCATCAATCTTTTCAACTGACATTCAGAGTTAATTTTCTTTAGTTCTGACTGGTTTGATCTTCTTGCTGTCCAAGGAACTTAATTCATAGGTGTTTATTAATTATGGTTATATAAAATTTAGGTCTCCAGAACCCAGTATCATCTTTCCCCTGCCTCCTACTCCCCAGCTGGGAATAGAAGGGTAATTGATTCCATGACCATGAGCCTCACTTTGAGTCCTTCAGGTCATTGCTGCTTAGAGTGTGGTCCTTGTTCTAGCAGCTTCTGCATCACTGGGGGCATGTCAGGAAAGCATGACCTCAGGCCCACACCAAAACTATTGGTCAGTGTTTGCTTTTTAACAAGATTTATACATAATCTATTCGCATATGATAATTTCAGAATCACTGCCTTAAAACATTAGTTCTCAAATGATTCTATATTCAAGGAACTTTAAAAAATAATACTGATGTCTTGGATTTGCCTTGGACTGAACTGACTAGACCAGAAATTATTTAGGTGGTGCAAAGCATTAAGGTCTTGTGTTTTTTTTTGTTTTGTTTTGTTTTGTTTAAGCTTTCCAGTTTCCCGTTGACTATTTCTGTTCAGTTAAGTTCAGTTCAGTCCAGTTCAGTCACTCAGTCTTGTTCTACTCTTTGTGACCCCATGGACCTCAGCATACCAGGCCTCCTTGTTCATTGTCAACTCCTGGAGTCTACTTAGACTCATGTCCATTGAGTTGGTGATGCCATCCAAACCACCTCATCCTCTGTCATCCCCTTCTCCTCCTGCCTTCAGTCTTTCCCAGAAATAAGGTCTTTTCAAATGATCAGTTCTTCGCATCAGGTGGACAAAGTATTGGAGTTTCAATTTCAACATCAATCCTTCCAATGAATATTCAGGACTGATTTCCTTTAGGATGGATTGATTGGATCTCCTTGCAGTCCAAAGGGCTCTCAAGAGTCTTCTCCAACACAACAGTTTAAAAGCATCAATTCTTCAGTGCTCAGTTTTCTTTATAGTCCAACTCTCACATCCATACATGACTACTGGAAAAACCATAGCTTTGACTAGATGAACTTTTGTTGGCAAAGTAATGTCTTTGCTTTTTAATATGCTGTGTAGGTTGGTCATAACTTTTCTTCCAAGGTGCAAGCGTCTTTTGATTTTATGGCTTCAGTCACTATCTGCAGTGATTTTGGAGCTCAAAAAAATAGTCTGTCACTGTTTCCTTTTTTTTCCCCCCATTGTTTCTACTTATTTTGTATAGCCTGTGGTCTTTGTAAGTGGGTGGCTTAAAAAAAGTGTAAATGGGGAAAGGGTGCAGAGTGCTTACAAGACGGTTGCCCAGTGAGTCAACTTTCTTCCAAAGGGGCAGGAAAAAGATACAAGAGGACTGATGACTGCATTGCACCAAGAATAAGGTACAATCATAGGGTTTCACATAGCTAAGCCCTACTCCTCTCCTTTTGGTTTCCTGGCATTCTCATTAGGGATTGGTCCAGATATACATATTCCTCAAACCCATCAAACTCCTGTGCAAGTCCTCAGCCACCATTTGTATGGAGAAGACGGTCTTTCTCCCTTCTCTGAATCCTCACATATCCCAGTCTCGCACAGCTAATTTCTACTGCTGTGTTTCAGCATAGAAGAAGCCGTTCCTGATCTGTTGTGCCTGTTGATATCAGGTACCCCAGCTGCATAGAATGCTTTACTTCCCTTTGGAATGTTTACCAATATTTTAATTATGAACTTATTCATGTGACTGTTTGCCTCCCATTAAACCAAAATTCCCAGGAGGGCACAGGCAATTTTGTCTGTGCTCAGAGTATAATTACAAGCAAGAGTCTGAAGCAATCTTAATGAAATATCAACACGATTGAACTAAAATAGGTGTTGGAACATCCACTGATGCATTATTGTCATTTTAAAAATATAAAATACCTTAAATTTTTATAAATATTAGAGTAGTTAAATTATGGTGCTAACCCTAATGGAACCCAAGACAATGATTAAAATGAATGATGCAGATAATATAATTATATATAAATGAACATGAAAGATATTTGTGATCTTTAAATTTTTTAAATAAAGTACATTGCAGAGAAAACAGTTGTCATGTGTGAATCTGTTCTGTTTGAAAATGTGTGTGTTTTACATGAAAGCATGCCTGCTACCTCGGACACCTTGGTTTCCTTTCTGTTCATGTACCAGCAAGTGCTCTTCGTACTTTGGGGGCCATTGTGGTTGTTACCTAAATCGTAATAGTATTTTCTCTGCTTTACTGGGTAACTCCTGTTTGAGTACCACGTCTCAGCTCATTGCTAATGAACTCATCCTCCCTGCATTATACGTTCCTGTTCCATGAATAGCTCTCTTCTGTCACATTCCTCCGAATGGTAATTTTACAGTAATTTCTGTGACATCTTGGGGGCATGCTTCCACTGAGCAGAAGCTCTGAAAGGCTGCTGTGTGGTCAGTGTGCACGTCTTTGTACCTTCAGAGTCTAGCACGATGTCTAGCCCTGAGTCAAAACTTATTATTTAGCTAATAAGTCGCAAGCCAGAATTTGAAGCACACTCAGCTTCATTCTAAAACCTGTGCCCTTAATTAGTAATAAATTACCAAGTGAAGCTTCAAAATCATATTTTACTAAAATAGAGATGCCAAAGCCAGGAAAGACTTCAGAGAGCGCTCTCTCTGCCTTTCTCATAGACAGACTCAGTGAGAACTGTTCCTATGGTCTCTGTTTTAGGGGGAGAGGGAGAGAGCATGAGTGTTCTAATCCACTGATGATCAAAAGAGAAACTGCTGGGAATTCTTTCACTGATAAGCTGCATGGTTTTATTCTAGGTAATAATTCCTACCTTGTGATTTGCCAAAACCAGTCGTTCTGATAAATTCTGTCTATGGCTAATGCTTTGTTTCTCTGAGAGACTGTATTCTTACCTATCCAAGAAATTCAAGCAGGTTCATTTCCATAGACAGATATCAATGACCTCAGTTTTAAAAAAATGAGATTGCAATAAAAATTGGAAAATCATTGTGCTGAGAAGTGAAACAATTTTAGATTATAAATCTGTTAACATTTAGGTGATCTTTAGCATTAACCTTAGGCTTGATCTATAAACAAGTCATGCGTCTGTGTAGATAATTGTATAGAGAGGTAGTCATGCAAGACAAAAACACTAATGTTGACCAAAATGCCACATTTTATTCTTTTTTGAAAGAAAAATTATAGCTATATCATTTAAATTTTCACATATACACTTGCCTCCTGCTCCCTCATAAAACCTTTTTGGCTTAGGACATAGCCCATTAAGACTTGAATTTTAATATGATTTGAGTAAAAATTCAAAGAATATTATTTCCAAAGTTTATTTTATATTCATATATATGAAATGCTAATATTACATGAATTAGATGAACATCATATGAATCATAAGAACATTATATAAATTATAAGTATATAGGAAATTGCTCACAAGGCCTAGAGTATTTTCTTTTGAATAATCCCAGAGGTGGTAATACTTGGTTCCAGAAAATCAGTTTCACCCGTAAAAGTTAATCCATCTGTGAACATCTCTATTTTTCTGTCTATACACACACACACAGTGTACACACAAACACGCACACTGTTACATCGTTGTTGTTGTTTAGTCACTAAGTCAGGTTCGACTCTTTGCAACCCCATGGACTGTAGCCCGCGAGGCTGCTCTGCCCATGGGATTTCCCAGAGAAGAACGAATACTGGAGTGGGTTGCCATTTCCTTCTACCAGGGGTCTTCTCGATTCAGGACTGAACCCATGTCTCATGAACTGGCAGGTGGATTCTTGCCTACTGTGCCACCAGGGAAGCCCACACTTATATGTATATATATGCACACAAACTCGTCCTCTCCTTCTGTATAAGTGTGTAGTTGTTCATGTAAAGAAACAGATTTCTTTGAAAAGTCATTATTATCTAGTGAAAGAAGGATTTTGCAGCAGAGGACTCATTTTTAGTTCCGGCCCAAAGCTGCAAAGCCTAAAGCCCTCTATCTTCCTGTTTCCTGGTTTTCTAGCTTACTTCATCTGACAGTTAAGGGTATGAACCTAAATGACTCTTCAGTTCTGATATTCCTTAGTTTTTTTGTTTTTTTTTTTTCTTTTCCCTCTCAACATAAAGCACATTGAAAAGAACATTTCCACCACCACCCCCAGCTTTGAATTGATCTAAATCTTACAAGGAGATAGTTTTGCTTATAATTAGCTAAGGTTGTTGTTCTGTGTGTGAGAAGCCAGAGAACAGAGAAATACTCAGCTGTCCTTTGCACATCAGTCATCTCTCATGGCATGACATTTTGCTGAGTAAAAGTGTAAATGAATCAAAGTTGGACTTTGTACTCTTTAAAATTCACATGGGGTCGCATACTGGGAAAGATGTGTTTTAGTCTCAAAAACATTTGAAAAAATAATGGTATCTGCCAAATATCAAATAGAGCAGTGTCTTCAGGGGTGTGTGAGTTTGTGTGTGTCCCAGAAGCTTTGCATTTTCATGTATATATATATATAAATAAAGTCATAAAATAAACTTTTTATGAAAAAGTATTGGAAATTCTTTGTCCGAGGAATATTTGATCCTTCGAAATAGTCACCATGGGAGACTCTATATTTATTCCAATCAGGTTGTCATCACACAGAGCAGTTCAGGAATTTCCTTTTTTAGAATTGCTTATGGTGTTTTCTTTTGAATATTCTCAGTGGTGGTAAAACTTTGTTACAGAAAATCAATTCCATCCCTAAAGGTTAGTCCAAATATGATTTGAAGTGGTGTGAAATTTGGCATAGTGCCTGTTTGCTTAGTCCTCAGTGAAGAACTTATTCCTGGCAGCAACAGCAGCAGAAGTACCTCATTATAAAGCTTTTTCACTTATAAGAGGGCCCCATGGCATGGATCCCAAAAGTCATGTTCTGATAAGCCCCATTTGGCACATTGGTAAAAAATTAAGTACACTTTCTGCTTTAAATCGGAGATGGGAGTGCTTTGGAATGTGAGAAATATTTCTTTTCGATTTGGAAGGCAAAGTCATCAATCAACGATTAGATAAATGATGCATTTACTTTAAGTCTGTCGATAAAAAGATCAATTAACATAACCAGGTCCTCTCTGTAGGACAACTGGATAATACTTTTTCCTGATCCTATTAAGAATTCAGAATTTCTTTTTCTCTAGTCATCTAATCAAAATATATTCATTTTAAGAAAAATATTAATAGATAATTATAAAATAATAGAAAAATATCATAGAACAAGGATCCTAAACCTTTTGCAATTTCCAAAGTTGTAAGAGTATTTGGTGGAGAAGGCAATGGCAACCCACTCCAGTACTCTTGCTTGGAACATCCCATGGATAGAGGAGCCTGGTAGGCTGCAGTCCTTGGGGTTGCGAAGAGTCAGACGTGACTGAGTGACTTCACTTTCGCTTTTCACTTTCATGCATTGGAGAAGGAACTGGCAACCCACTCCAGTGTTCTTTCCTGGAGAATCCCAGGGATGGGGGAGCCTGATGGGCTGCCGTCTATGGGGCCACACAGAGTTGGACACAACTGAAGTGACTTAGCAGCAGCAGCAAGAGCATTTGGAGCACCTTATATTCTAAAATTTAGTCTTTGACTTGAGTTCCTGACACAGAGATCCTAAATCCCTTGGGATTTCCCAGGTGATGAGAATGGCTTTTGCTCGAATGAGACAGCTCTGGGTAGGCTCCTGGCTAGATTCAGGATGCAGAATGGTCATCAGACCAAGTCAAGATTAGACATGTGATATTTTCAGCCCCAACCTCATCTTCCAGTAGAGGGAGAGGCTCTGGAGACTGAGTTGATGATGAATTATGCCTCTATGATGCTTTCTGATTGGGGAACACATCTAGGTGCTGGGCGGGGGTTACACTCAACTTCCTAGGGACCTTGCTCTGTGTATCTCTTCCTCTGCTGTTCATCTGTATCTTTTATCATATTTTTATTATATGTTATTGTGTTAGTTGTTCAATCATGTCCAACTCTGAAATCCCATACACTGTAGGCCACCAGGCTCTGTCTATGGGATTCTCTAGGCAAGAATACTGGAGTGGGTAGCCATTCCCTTCTCCAGGGAATATTCCCAACCCAGGGGTCAAACCTGAGTCTTTTTGCATTGCAGGCAGATTCTTTACTGTCTGAGTCACCAAGGAAGCACTCTTCATTATATGATAAACTAATGTAAGTAAGTATTTCACTGAGTTCTGCCAAATGTACTGGCACATTATGGAAAACTGGGAAGTTGTGGGAACCCCAATTCATAGTTGGTTGTTCAGAAGTAGTGGCAACAACTTATTACTAGTAATTGTCATTCAGAAGAGTGGTCTTCTGAGATCGAACACTTAATTTGTGGGAATCTCATGCTAAATCCAGGAAGATAGGCCAGAATTGCATGGTTACTCAGCTTGTATCCAAGAACCTACTGCCGTGGGAATTAACCCGTGAATCTGGTGTCAGATGAGCTGTGAGTGTAGTTTTGTGAAACAGTAAAGGGAAACACAAGAGGTTTTCCTATACAATTTTGAATGAATCCCATCAAATTTCCCAAATATTTTCTCTATTCTCTTGACTGTAAAATACTTCTGCTGTCAGATTTCTTAAAAATGGAATTCAATTTCTATTCCAGTTACAGTTTCCATGGGGTTTTCTGTTCTGATTAAAGGCAGCTGTATTTTTCAGCCAACTAGAGTAGAAACATCTGTCATTTAACACTTTCCCCTTTCTCCTGATGTCTAGTCCATCCTTAAATGTGCTTAGCTTGTCCTGACAGCAGTTTGCAAACCTCTTTCCCCCTCACTCTCCTTCTTGTCTAGTATGGACTGGTCATCACCTTTGTTGTTTCATTGCTAAGTTGTGTACGACTCTATGCCACTCCATGGACTTGGACTGCAGCATGCCAGCCTTTCCTGTTCTTCATGATCTCCCAGAGTTCGCTCAAACTCATGCCCATTGAGTCAGTGATGTCATTCAACCATCTCATACTCTGTCTTCCCCTTCTCCTCCTGCCTTCAATCTTTCCCAGCATCAGCACCTTTTCCAGCGAGTTGGCTCTTCACATCAGGTGGCCAAAGTATTTACTGGAGATTCAGCTTCAGTACCAGTCATTCAGATGAACATTCAAGGTTGAATTCCTTTAGGATTAACTGGTTTGATCTCCTTGCTGTTCAAGGGACTCTCAAGAATCTTCTCAAGCACTACAGTTTGAAAACATCAATTCTTCAGTGCTCAGCTTTCTTTATGGTCCAAAACTCAAATCTGTACACGACTACTGGAAAAACTGTAGCTTTGACATATGGACCCTTGTCAGCAAAGTGATATCTCTGCTTTTTAACATACTGTCTAGTTTGCCATTGCTTTATTCCAAGGAGCAAGAGTCTTTTAATTTCATGGTTGCGGTCACAATCTGCAGTGATTCTGGAGCCCAAGAAAATAAATTCTGTGACTGTTTCCATTATTTCCCCATCTATTTACCATGAAGTGATATGCACC